>OZ014463.1:2459294-2745420 GCA_963966035.1 Acleris laterana | reverse complement strand
AATGCAAACACTGCTGTTTGGCGGTAGGTTAATGGATGGTGGTAGCGATCCGGACGGACCCTGCACAAAGTCCTACCACCCGCAAAATCTTATCATATCTTAGTACACACAGATCGCCTTCCTCATGGACCGACTAGTAATGCACAACTAGTTCAACTAAACATTTTATTTGTCATATTAGGCAGGTATAGGTTATGTTAGTTCTTCAGCTAGCCCGAAGGGCCAAATCATTTAGAAATAGGAGCTCCGCGAAAGGGCATATCTAATGCATATCTAATTAGTCCATGAGGAAAAGGGAAACAAAGTCGCTTTTCGCGTTTGTCTGTCTGTCTGTATATCCGCTGATGATGTTTCTATCACTAGCCAGATTACGATAGAGTTTTGTTTTGCCATGAAAAATCAGAGCTCTGCTAATTATGAAAGCCTAAGACCGCATATACGTTGATAACCCTGAAGACTAAGATCTTTATGATAGTTATCACACATGAACATACCAATGTGAACACTGTTGCTGTTATATGTGCTGCTGTGGTAGAGTAAGGGTGTAGTAACAGTCATATAGCCATCTCTTTCTAACTGGATTCAACTCTTCAATAATACCGACAAATAACAGAGACTCCAGCATGGTAGGACAGGTTGCATTTTTACGACATACTAGCAACACTGAACAAACATCAAATAGTAGTAGTAGCTAAAGTTGCCAGCCTATAATTCAAAAAATGTGACTCTAGGTAAATTTTTGTATTATCTACATTAACATATAACTTACTTTAAAAAACGATTTGAAAACATCATCATGTGTATTGAAAAAACAAAGTTAATGTCATAATGTCAACACACGGCCATACACTTATTTATACAATTAGAAGTATTTACAAAAATATGGAATACTTAGTAAATTTAATTTGACTCACCTTTCACCTCCACTTTGGCTTTATCCCTCTGACTGTCCGACAAACTCCGCTGCCTTTGACTAACGACCTCCTCAGTCAATTCCTGCTTGTCCTCCCCCTCCGCCATCTTGAATATCTCGTCCACCGACGACGTCTTCCTTTTACTCTCTAGCTCGCACTGACAAAACTGACTTAAATCTATCCCCACCATCACAGACTCTGAATTATGCCTATTATGACGTTTCCTATGTTCATAATTCTTATCATCCGTCATACTCATATCAATTTTCCGACACAAATCGTCGTCTGACGTCGATCCGTTGGCTACCCTATCTGGCTCAGCGATTTGTAGTCTATTAGCTATCTGCAGCGCTTTGAAATTCGATATTGATATCTTTTGTTTTTTACACGTATCACAGTAAACGATTCCAGAGTCCGAATTGTGGTTGGAACAGTTCCTGTAATAGCTGAGTATATCCGCGTTGGAGTTACAAGCGTCGCAGGAACATTTAGAAGCTACAGATCTTTGCAAGTCGCTCAGTGTGTTGTCGTCTCTCGGTTCCGGCTTCGGACATAGCCCGCACTCGCAATTCGTATTGATTCGCGGGGATTCAACAATCGACTCGCTTCCCGGTTGATCCGCGTACATGATATCCGTTTCCCCCATTCTTCTACAGAGAGGATCGTCTATGGAAACTCTAGAAGCGCCTAAAGGTGTTTGATAATTCGATGCTAGATTCTGGTATATGTTGGTAGTGGAGTTGTTCAGGAAGTTCTGTTTTAGTTGTATGCATTGCGATAGGTGTTGGTCGTGTACGGAGAGGCCGGTGGCTTGCGACATGGCGGCCGTGTCAGCTGTCATCGGCAGTGTTGCCCTGCGGAGAAGTTACCAAAGTTACCATTATGGTAGATTTTGTTTTGCATCCGTAAGCTGGGGTTGCAGTGCTGTTATTGGTCAAAGCGTCGGTTTGTGCGGTTAGACACAACATTTTATTAATATTTGTTAAAATTCACAAGCATTTTATTATTTGTGTTAAAAATAACAAGTGGTGCGTTTAAAGATGGTGAGATTTTTTTCAAAACGGATGACACTGGGTGTTTGGATGAATTAAAATTTTGAATAAAACTTTTTTTATACAACACATCAATGCTTTAAAAGGATTTTTCCGGGGTTTAGGATACATTCTATAAGCCGCACTAAGCGCAATGTCACTAAAAAAATACATTTTGTTATTCAATAGGTAATATATAACTATTTACATTTTTATTTCGTGTTATATCCAAGTTCAAGTCATACATAAAATGCACAAAAATACCACTAATTATGTCAAAAAAAAGGCAGGGTTAAGTATAATAATAATAAAATACAAAAATATTGGAACGCGCTAACTACGTAATAAAAGGACATTACAAAACTTTACTTAACATACTAAATATATAATTCTAAAAACCGTACATAATATAGCTGCTCGGAATACTGTACATTTTGACTTATCTCGTCTTTTTAAATGAACTTCATAACGTAATTAAATGATTGAATGTACAGTCAGCCAGTTGAGTGGTTTTTAAATTTCGTACAAAATGAAAAAGGCGACTCGACATACACAAAATATAGACCTCATTGTTTAACAACGTGCAAACGAACTGCAACCTAAGGATGGCAGACCGCCTATTTGACCGACTGTACATCTTTTGGATATTGCAAAAAAGGCCCTGACTATATTGACCCGTATTGTTTTGCTGACTATTTCAGTAGGAAAATGTAGAAGCTAAGCACAAAAAAGGTTTGACGTGCTGACAGGTTGAACTAAAATATTCTCAGGTGGCAACCATAATAAGCAGAACTTGGGCAAAAAAATAATCATTTTGCAGATTTCACTTCGAACAGCGCCAACCCAAGAAAAATATCTACACACTCCTATGCCATTAACAATAAGGTCTATGTATAGATATAATATATAATGCTTTCGACTCTACAATCGATATCGGTATCCTGAAATATTGGACTGATTTTAATAAATGGTGTGTCAAATAATTCCTTAACACCGTGTAAATAGTATATAGAAAGGTTCCAAATCTAACAATAACATCGAAACAAAGAATCGCTAAACATGGCCCCTAGTGTTTTGGATAGGGTTTTTTGGTTATTGTCAACTCGTGGACCACCTTATATAATAAGAATATACTAAATCGAAACGCCAACGAAGAATTTCGTCCATTGACCTTTAAAATTCATGCTGTCGGCGGTTAATGTCGCTGTGCAAGCGCGACGGCAATATCATTGTGCGCGAGTGACAGAATGAGATGATGAGATTGATGAGCTGCCATTCGGTAATAGTTTTTAACTTTTTTTTGCCAATCTTTATAATATAGGATGTTTTTTTTTATATTTTATTGCAACATATTCCGAGCAGCGGTCTACATAACACACAGCGCATGCAAGTTGCGTCGTCCTGGTTTACCTGAGCATTAATTCTTCGTCTATATATTGCAAGAGGCTCCTAAAACAAACGAGACAGCATACAGATGTGCGGCGGTCGTACTCCTCCAACATGTGGCCTCAAGTTACTTGGTATTAACCCTTTGGCGGTTGAGTAAAAAGCGATTGAAAAGGTGAAATTGCGACTTTTAATGACTATTTTTAGGTTGTTTCACTGTTTACACGTATTAAGGCAAAATATAAGATCATCTGGTAGAAATGACAAATATAGACGTAGTGCTTTTTAAAATTTATGGTAAATGATCATTATAATTTTCTGATATTCGCCCTTGTTCATTAATTTAAAAAAAAGAAAATGACAGTTTATTTCAGAAGGAAATTAAAAACTTTCACAGTTGCTCGGCGGCAGGTTATTATTGTCGTCAAGAATGGTGCAAAACTAATAGCTTAACGAAGTTCTAGTAAGCTTTTTAAAATAAAACATAACTTCAGACCACATTATATTTTGTAAAAACACCACATTTTAAATATAAAACATTTTCAAAGTGAAAACTTACTTTGTTTAAAACTTCACACATATCACACTCCAAATCTTACCTCGCTCAAAAACACAACAAATCTTAAATAACACATAATAATAGACAATAAATATACATAAACAAAAAAGCCAAACACAGAAAACGGCACAGAAACCATGCACGTAAAGAAACACAGTTTTTTCATAAACGTGATATCACTACTAAAAATGCATAATATGACACTCGAGAACACAGTAAAAACTTAGCCATACATTAAAAAAAACCTAAAAATCGCACGTTTGTATTGGTTAGAACTGAAACCCGCAGACCCAAATTGTTAAAAAAAAAACCTTTTTTTTTTATTTCAAATTATACCTTAAACTCATTCTCATAATATCATCACCCGTGATCACCCGACACCACTTGCTATAACATAATAAATTAATAACATAATATATATTGAACGGAAAAATAAAAATAAATAAATAAAAATGAAGCGCGGTAATATGGAGTCGTGTGAGTTACTTACTTTTCGCTATTAGGCATTGTGTCATTGGTCATCTCCGGGGGGTTGTGTTTGGGGCAGGACATGAGCGACTTGACCGTCCAGTCCTCGCTTGACTGTCGGTGGTGAGCTGGAAATGATGGTGACCGTTAGCCTAGTTGGTAGTGGTGCTTCCGAAGTCAAGATTTCAATCCAGGGACTATTTGTTTTTTGGATGTTCGTTGTGTATTTATTTCTATATTTAAGTATGTTTAAGTACATGTATTGAATGAGGATGAAAATGATGAAGATAATGAATACATATTCTCGATAATAATAGTAGTGGCGGTGATAATCATCATAACATTGGTGTGTTGATGGCGGTGATAACTGACAATAAAGATGAAACGGAGGATGATATTAGCGGTGAAGATATTCGTATTTACGACGATGATGATGATCACAGTGGTGACAATGTTCATGGCGGTAGGGGAAATAGAGATAATGTGAAGGAGAATGATAGTTGTAGTTACGAAAATGATGATGATCATAGTGGTGATAATGATAATGAATATTTATGGTGGAATCATGATGGTAGGGAGAATAATGATTATATGGAAGAGGATGACAGTGGTGAAGATAATCATAGTTACGACATTGTGGATGATCATAGTGGTGATAATGAACATTTATGGTGGAATCATGATGGTAGGGAAAATAATGATTATATGGAAAATGTTGACAGTGGTGAAGATAATCATAGTGACGACATTGTGGATGATCATAGTGGTGATAATGTTCATGGTGGTGAAAGGATAACGGTGGGGAAAATAATGATAATGAGTCATGATGATGTTTATGATGGTGGTGGTGAGGAGAGTAATAATAATTATGATGATAGTGCCGATGACGATATTTACGTTAATAGTGATGATGATGATGATAGTGGCGACGATAATGATAGTTATGATAATGACCAACTTGCTGATGATGATGTCCATACTAAGTCGAAGGTAGTCATTCTTGATGGTGTCCCCCGCGCTGCGTCGCGCTCATCAGCTTCGAGATCGATGGTGGGAGAGCTTCTGCCATCAGTCGCATGATGGTGACAGTGATAGTGATGATGATGGTGACTCACCGTTCCTCTTGATGGTGTCCCCCGCGCTGCGCGCCGCGAGCGCCACGCACAGTGAGTCATCAGCGTCGAGATCAATGATGGGAGAATCATCGTACACACCGGAACGACGATTTGCCGCGTCCCGCTCTTCTGCCATCAGTCGCACCTGACATTGAAATACAAAATTTTAAAGCCCTTCTAACTTCTACGTATTTTGATATTTTTGTTATGTCGTTACAGTTAAACCGCTTAACGGATGTGAATTAAAATAAATATGTCGATAGTTTCGGGTCTTGGAGGAGATGGAAACTTTTGGTCCCAGAAATGAACAAAGGGTAAAAAATTCGGATCCCTTTGACTGCCATACATATCGTTGGTCATAATGTATTGTTAGTCATACTTTTTTTTGTCATAACTTCTTTCAGGTTGAAGTTGCAGTTTTTAATAAACGTTTATCGTGTAGATTAGTTAGGTTAGGTTAGGTTAGTTTTATAAAAATCCTGAAAAAATTACCGTGTCCTGAGAAAAATGCATTATGACTTGCGAAAATTATGACTAAAAATAATTATGGCAGTCAATAGAGTCCCGTAAAAATTATTTCGTATCATCATTCAAGCATCGAGTTTAACATTTACGCAAAAAAAAAAGAAGTCTATGGCATTTAATGTAATATAATGTAGACAAATCTCAATACATGCTGAACCTTCTCTGAAACGGCTGATTGTGCTGAGCTTCCACTATTTTATCTATTATAAGAACTTTTGTTAACACCACAATCTCACAATAAATGATTTATGATTTATGATTCTCTACGCGAGTTTAATAGTAGTATTAGTACTAGTCCGATTTTATTTAACTCACCCTGTTAGCAGCCGACATGTCTTCCAACGTGTCCGGCCTGCCTGTCGGCACGACGTGGTCAGTGAGTAGACTCCGCGGCCGCGCGTGATTGGCTGACGCACGCGGCGCCTGCTGCGATTGGTCGAGCCGCCGCCGGCCCGTGTGCCGTGACGCTATGCGTTGCGGCACGTTGGACTCCGCCTCGAAATATGAGTTAATGTTAGACAGAATAGACCTGGTAACTAAACTTAAATTTATAAATCCATACTTCTCTACACCGGTTTTGTTTGAGAGCGGGTTCTGTTCTATTACCTATTCTGTGGTTACACAGTCCCCGTTGGCACCCGTTGGGGGGATCCCCTTCAATCGCATATTTTTTTTTAGACTATTATTGTTTCGCATAATTCATTTGGCATAATTTGTATTGGCATAATAGTACTGTCGCATAGCAATACTTTGACCTACTACTTTTTTAGCATATTAAGCTGTTAGAATAATTTCAGTTGGACTAATTTCTATTAGACTAATACAAATTATGCATATTATTGTTTGGGCTATTAATTATTTGTTATATTTGTCATTAACCATAATTTTAGTTCCCTAAATGAATGAACCTACAAAATGAACAACAAAATATGAGGTTACGTTAGATCACGTTAGGTACATTAGGTTAGGTTAGGTTAGTATGATATCCAGGCGCGAAGCGCCCAAGCAACGCAAAAATAGGAGGTCCGCGAAGCGGACCTCCGTCGACCTCGCCTTACTTCCTAAATAATATATTATCCTCCTGAGGTTCCTTGTACTAATAGTAGTACAAAATACGGCCATTGGAATAAAGATCTAATGTCAAGGAATTAAATTGGAATTTCTTTTGTTTTTATGACTATGGGGCGACGCCGCCGACAGACTGAGACCCTTTAGACTACAAAAGCGAGCAGTCCGCTGTATAACCGGGGCCCCCTGGGACCACCCTGCCCAACAACTATTTAAAGAAACAGGCATACTCACCTTACCGTCCCTATACATCCTGGAGGTGGCCAAATATGTAAGGCGTAACCTGAAACAGTTTCCAACTCACGGTACCGCCCGTGGTACAACTACGAGGAGGCACGGCGAGCTGCGCCCACCTCAAACGAGACTCGCCAAATCAAAAAAATGCCTGCATACAGTGGGGCCCAGGATATACAACGGGTTGCCCATAGAATTAAAAAACGCCTGTAGCGACTCAGCGTTCACTAATAAACTCAAAGCCAAACTGGCATCTGACGCCTGGTACTCCATTGATGCCTTTTTCGAGTGATACACATTCCGTATAGTAACTGGTTCGCAGACCCTCAAAAATAATAATAATTATGTAAAAAAAAAAAAATTATAACAATGATAACCTATGTACAACGTGCACGATAGTAATAAAATATAATAAGTACCTAATATTATATATTATGAATTTATGAATAAAATTTGACATGTAAAAATTTATATTTTACCAATAAACGATTGAATTGAATTGAATTGAATTGATCAAATTATAAAATTGACTTTATTTCATTCATAATAGATTCATATTAACACAAAACTTGCCATTTGCCCATGACTATTTTTTAGGACAAATACTGTTATGCGCTTTGTAATGATGCTAATTTATTATTATGATTTATGCTTATTTATGCTTTTAAATTTTATGCGTAAAAAATTATGCGCAAGGATGAGTATGCCCATCGCTAATTCGGCTAAAAGCAATTATGCGTAACCATAATATGACAAATAATTTTATGCCATCCAATAGGGAACCCCCGTTGGGTACGGGACCCTCAAAGTGGGGTGGCTTATATAAATACATTACCCCATCGTCGTCCTCCCCGTTGCTGCAGTTGCTGGGAGGGTTGGAGTACTTCTGCAGCAGGTCGATGGCCAGCCGCTTGCTCATGTCTTGTTGGAAGAACGCGTGCTGTCGACAATCACTCACATGTTAATTGTTAACTATTCAATGGTAATACCACGGAAGCCGGCTAAATGCAAATCAAATTCATGTATTTGTTAGAATACAGTAATACACTCGGCAATTCTCGACATTCATCAGGAGATCGGAAAAGGTCAAGGTCAATAAACTTGAAGGTCAGAAAAAGGCGTACCTGGGGCATGCAGTATCGGACGATTTCCAGTATCGGAATAGGGTATTTGACAAGAGTGAAATTAAATTGATTTTTCATTAACAACAGATAAACATTATACAGACATTATGCTTTCCTAGTATAAAAATACTAGGAAAGCATCAATCTTTTATTTAATTGTTTGCTATTTTAAGATTTTTAAATTCATAAAATCCAACAATAAGGACGCTGTTTGATTGTGACGTCACAAGATAGTAATCCCTATAAATTCCATAGTAACGGAGCGTTTTTGATGTTTCATAAAAAGAAGCTGATTTGACTTTTGTCAAATACCGTATTGAAAGTCGATATTGAACCTCAATATCGGAATCAAGGAATTACGCAGTCCATACAATATTGATCTATTTCCAATACCGGAATTCAAGTTCGGTATTGTGTCTCAATATAGGAAATTCCGATACTACTACAAAAAAACACTTTCCATTCAACACCAACTTTCATGCAATGCATGCCCTAGCATGTAATGCATAGAAGTGATGTCATGTATGTGTTGTAACAACTGTACCAGGCAACTCCACAGATAAGTTCGAAATACTAAGTTTGTTTCGATATTACAATACTGGAATTAAAAGGTAATGAATATCGGATTTGACTGCCATACATATCGTTGGTCATAATGTATTGTTAGTCCTACTTTTTTTTGTCATAAGTTCTTTGAGGCTGAAGTTACAGTTTTTAATAAATGTTTATCGTGTAAATTAATTAGGTTAGGTTAGGTTAGTTTAATAAAAATCCTGAACAAATAACCGTGTCCTGAGAAAAATGCATTATGACTTGTGAAAATTATGACCTAAAACACATTATGACTAAAAATAATTATGGCAGTCAATAGAGACCCACGATATTGATAGGCCCAATCTCGGAATCGTAATATATGAAAAATTGGTGCGAGACTCCGAGATCTCGGATTTCGTGCCCTAGACGTACCTGCAGTAGTTTCTCCGCCGTGGGCCTCTTCTTGGGGTTCTTGGTGAGCGCCAGCTTGAGGAACGCATGGAACACCTGCGACCAGCGCTCGCGCTCCTTCAGCTGCGGCGGCTTGAACCCCGACTTGGACATGAGGAACAGCACGCGCATCGGGTGCAGCTCGAACATCGGAGGCTGGAGCTCAGCGAGCTCTGGAATGAGGAAAGAATAAAATATGCGACAGCTTTTAGTTATAGCCAAATATAATATAATATGACGTAAGAATATAACAATCGCACAACCTTTTATTATTTAAATAACTTTTCCTACTCCTGTACTTTCATCTGTCATTTATATAGTCACGAACACTATTATAAGAACATACATAATATGTCCGCAGAATAATCCAGAGAAAAGTCTATCTTGTCTATGCCCCAAAACAGCACTTGTGCGTTTTTGAGATAAAACGATACGGCCAGCTGCCAAAGCTTAGCGTTGCACAATCGATTTAATCATATTTTAACGATTGTGAAATAGGGACTATAAATCACCTAATGTTTTGAGAAATGATTTCAGTTACCTGATTGGTCGATTTTAAAATAGCTGTATTCTGGTTGGTTGATACGAAATACAAAGTTTTTTTAAAAGGTTTAAATTAGTTAAAGAGAAACACGTACCTAAAAGAACCTATCGTTCCGTTTGATAGTCGATGTGTATTGTGATTGGTGGATTTAATTTGGTGAAGTATTCTGATTGGTCGAATTAAAATGTTTTGGAATTGTAAATAATTCTATTTTCCATTCCGTCAATTTAAAAACAAAGTAAACCATAGACACATATTTTGTCATTTTCTTGTTTCCCGCTCGTTTGTTGTTCTTTACTTCGTTCGTTCGTTTGTAAGTTTTTTCGCTTAGTTTTGCATTTCATTTGAAACCTAGTCGTAGAAAAAGTATTGTATGCAACAGTGTATAACTAAGTCAAAAAACACTCGTGGCGCTTACCTTAACACACGCCACTCATATTTTTTGACCTCTCTTATACAACTATTGCATAAACTACTAAATCAATCGAAGCCATTAAGAAATAATAATCTCAGCCAAGAAACTTCATAAAAGTTACATACATACACATACATAAACTCACGCCTTTATTCCCAGAGTGGGGTGGGGTGGGGTGGGGTAGAAGTTAATGCTACTAAAAAATAGTTAATTAATTTGCATTAATGATGTCCTCCGTCGGGCTTTTACCACCGCCAATTGCGCGGCTATTTTGGAACCAAATGGTCTCATGCGCGATGATGGTAAAAGACCTGATGGGATGACTCTTGTTCCGTGGAATTTGGGCCGGCCGTTGGTTTGGGATGCCACTTGCGCCGTCACATCTTCCCGGAACAAGTACTAGGGCTGGTTTCGCGGCGGAATCAGCGGAGACCCTCAAAAGGCGCAAATACAGTCAACTTGATAGAAGTTACATATTTGAGCCTTTTGGGGTCGAAACTTTAGGACCGTGGGGACCAGGAGCACACCGTATTTTTAAAGATTTGTCAAAGCGCCTGATCGACGCATCACGTGACAAAAATGCTGGCCTGTACTTGGCACAAAGATTAAGCATTGCCATTCAACGTGGCAATGCTGCCAGCATTTTAGGAACAATGCCCACTGGTAGCGGTTTGTTAGATTAGTGTAGTTTTAAGTGATTTTGTAAGTTCTTTCGTTTGTTTGTTTTCTGATTAATTATCCTTACTTGAATTTTACAATAAATCTATAAACTTACTTTAATTGGATAATCCATTAACATTATACTCCGTGGATAAATATATGGAACTGTTAATTTGTATATGTGAACATTAATAATGTTAAATGTAACTTATAAACATTGACTAATTTCAAATATATTAAGACATGGGCGTGAAATTGTATTTAAATGAAGACGTTTTTTTTTTAGATCTAATTGGTACTCATAACATTTGTGCACCTAAGATCCTCTGTAGAACCCATAACCATACAATACTAATGTTTAAATTCGAAAAAAAACGCTCTCGTATCGGTTCATACGTTTGGAAGCTTTTGCGTCCGTTGTTAAAAAAGGGCATAGGCCTCCTTTTCCCACGCCAAGCTATGTGGTCCTGGGCTTTCCTCACCTAGTTGTTTCTCAATAAACTAACAGGATCCTCAGACCATTACACTATCTGACGGTCGTATTGCCTAATAACTTTACTCATAGACGTCTCGCCAATATATCGACATCGGGTTCATATTGTGGAAAGTACGAAAATATTGTGAATGGGACCATACAAAAATGTAATGATAAATACCTATAGCAGTGATCCCGCACGCCCAAATATCACAGAGCTGATTGTAACCACCTTTCCTTTCCACCGCCGCAACCTGTCAACAAAGCAACATATCACGATATGCTAGAGCTTAGACCTCTGTCTACAATTATGGTCGAATTTAGGCCCAAAAGTATTTTCTTCCTCGAGCTCTAACCATCCCGTTGAGAGACCTGGGAGGCTGTTACTCAGACATGTGTGAATAGCGATGCTGAATAGATACGATGATTTACTTACAAAATTGATTGCTTCCTTTTTGGTCATATTCCTGATTCGTCGTATCCTTGTTTCGTCGCTTTCTGTTTTCGACATATTGTTTGGACACAGTGGAACTACCAAGTTACATTATACAGTGCCTATAACTTTGCTTGCATAATAAAAAAGTTTCATGTAAACATAAACATGAAACTTATTTATAGGAAACAAAGATCTTATAAAAGTTGACAAAGCCCATTTACTAGATGTATCTAAATAATGGTGTCCCCTTGTTTTACAGACTGAAAAATTATAGAATTTTGTTTCACAGAAAATGTTTCATATACTATTTGGTCCTTGTATTTTTGCTTCGTATATTATTATTTTTTAACTATTTACTTGAAAGAAACAAATTCGACAGAAAATCAATTCAATGAATTTTGTAATTTTATTTTTTTATTACACATACTTATGAAACAATATAATTATTTTTCAACGAATATTGTTTGGTCAGTGTATTTTTTAGAAAGTTGGGTTATAAGATAAATACTATGTATATTATGATATAAATATAAGTGAGCGAGCAAGACCTCTCTGGGCAGAACCGACTTGAATAGGTTAGGTTAGAAGGCTATGGCGGGAGCGAAGCGAAGCAAGCTCCCGCCTTAGCCTTCGAGGTAATTTTTTTATATCTATGAGAACAAAGAATATTTAATTTGCTATTCTATGATATAATAAAAGAAACATTGAATTTTATTTAAAATAAAAAACGATGATTTAAAAGTCTTCAAAGTAATTATTCTACATATTGATTATTCTAGGAAATGATAATACGAGAAAAAAATTCTATGAAATGAAATTCTAAACAACTTCAGTCTGTAAAATAACGTACAACCCTAAATAATTTATGTCAAAACGAAACAAGAATGTGTCAAAACGACGACATCCTGGACGACGAAAAAGGAAGCAATCACAAAATTCGGTTACAAACTCATTGACTTTACGAAAATATTTAAACGTAGTGATTACCTCTGGCGCCATCCAATATGGCGTCCCGATGAAGGACTTCCGTTTATTGATGGTGGCTGTGATCTGCGCAGACACGCCAAAGTCGGCGAGCTTCACATCCCCGCACTCTGTGAGCAAGATGTTAGCGCCTTTGATGTCCCTGTGAACAATAAAACATGCTTAATTGTTGAACATTTTCACAGATAAGGTGGATCGGCAATTCTATTTATATGGAATACCTTATCCTGACAATAACGAACGCAACAAAAAAGAAAACAGCCAAATTGGTCCAGTGGTTCTCGAGTTTTGCGCTTAGCAACACACTTAGTGATTCATATTTATTCTATAGAAGATTCTAGACTGGTCGACGGTGGTTGAATGTGTTAATAATATTGAGACTTGCAAGAATAATTGGGATACATCTAAAAAAACAGTTTTCATCGAAAAGTACACTTAAAAAAGACAGGAATATATCTGGTCTTTCGTCCAAAAAAACTTTTTCTAAAACTAACACTTGAATATGTTTTGCAAAATGTTATTATTGATATTATATTTGATATTGAAATTATCAAAAATCATAATAGGTGTTCCCGTCTGGTAGCCGGATTATAATAGTGCCACTCCGTATCTTTCCGTGGATGTCGTAAAAGCCGACTAAGGTAATAAAGGCGTGTAGTACTGTTACGCGATGGGCTTGCAACCTGTCACTAATACACTGGTAAACATCTTCGCCTAAGTGTGCAAAATGTAGTTACAGAATTATCAAACAGTTTTTATTGTTGTTGGAAATTCGGTACCTCTGCCTACCCCACTCTGGGAATAAAGGCGTGAGTTTATGTACGTATGCATAATAGGTGTGATTTTTGACAGCAAATACTTCAGGTCAGTGCTTTGTACAAAAGTCCTTACAAGCTTCCGTTAAGCACTTCATAAAGAGTTAAAAGTAACTGATTTGACCCGACAGTGCACCCCTATCGGTCTAATGCACTCACCGATGCATCTTGCCCATCATGTGCAGGTAGGAGAGGCCGAAGAGCGTCTCCCGACACATGTACGCGATCTGCAACTCTGTCAAGGGGCCTGTCACGTGATATATATCCTGGAACAATAACATACGAATAACTATAAATCAAGCGTTTCAAGAATAACTCAACACGACTCTATCTTATAATTAAGCCGCAATACGCGTCTTATCTTATCTCATCTTCTTGATGGGATCCTTACGGATACATTTCGACCCTATGGGATCTTTTGTGTAATTACCCCTCTTTTAGCTCTTAATTCAATGCAGCCTCCACCCCTTCCAAATAGCGGATAGTGGAGTGCAATGGCAGAGCCTTGAAATCGTTCGGTTCTGGGTAGCCACAACCGAGGATTTTCATTCTTACTCCTCAATAGGCGTACAACTTTATTGAGAGCCGGGATATGCAGGAGGTGAGGGGAGAGGGCAATGGAGACTATATGAGCTTTGTTGTACCTCACCCCCGCATCTCATACCTACCCCGCTTCTCAAGTTGTAATCCTATAGCCAGAAATCTTAATGACTAGGAGTCCCACATTCCACAGCGTAGAGTGGTATGTATGAGAAGTGGTCTCTGCCTACCCCTCCGGGAAAAATACATACATTCATACTCGTACATACATACATACATACATACATTAAATCACGCCTGTTTCCCAGAGGGGTAGGCAGAGACCACTTCTTTCCATTTGCTACTATCTTGACAAATTTGTTTCGCATCTTCCACATTCATACATCGAGTCATGCACGCACGTCGGTTTCGGGTACTTAAGATTCGGCCCTTTTCCAGTATTTCTCCGATTTGACTCGAAAAAGTACGCCTAGGGCGGCCCCTCCCGTCCACTCACTTTCGATCTGTACATCTCTTTCGTCAATCTTCTTTCATCCATCCTTTCCAAATGACCGAACCATCGAAACAGATGAAACAGTCGTGATTTAATGTATGTATATATGTATAAGAGAAGTCACCTAGCAGCAATACGACATCGAAGACAAAATAGGTCCAACACCCTTGATTTTTACAGGTTTCAAGAGATATGGGTCTCGCTAATCCCATATCGTCAAAAAGAGCCTTATCGTCTGGAGGCAACACGGGTCTCCGACTGTTCTGAGGTATATCAACACACTTGCTAGTAAGATCGTTAAAGAACCAAGGACCGTAAGGAGGAAGGATGGAAAATCTAACAATAAGACAGAGGTCACCTCAAAACCCAACTGCTAACTCCCCCCTGAGGAGGAGAGCTATACGATTCGCTAACTCCATATCTTCAACAAGAGACATGTCATCTGAAGACAACCCTTGTTGCCTCCGGAAACCCCGTGTTTCTATGTGGGCCCAGGATCCCAATGAGGAAGGAAGGAGTCTAGCTATATGATAGAGGTTCACATCAAACCCCGACTGACCTGCAAGCTCCCCCCTCCGCAGTACTCCATGGAGATCCAGAGCTTGTCCCTGCGCAGGTAGGAGCCGTAGTAGGCGACGATGTTGGGGTGCCGACAGTCCTTCATCATCAGGATCTCCTGCTGGATGATGGCGAAGTCATCACCCGGCTCCAGCTTGATCACCTTGATGGCGGCCAGCTCGCCATTGCCGTTGAGACGTTTCGCCTGGAAAAAGAAGAAAAGGGGTGATGAATTGAGGACTATTGTTACGAGTATATCTTCTATTAAAACCTAATCTAAGTTGTCTAGAACGTTTCTGACGCATACTATAGGCATTCGGAATGAGCTTCCTGCTGAAACTTTTCCAATTTTTTCGAGATCGACAACGCATTGATGTCCATAGGCGGCGGTGACTTCCCATCAGGTGGGCCGTTTGCCTGTTTGTCCGTCGATGGCAATAAAAAAAAGCATAGATTTCGTATTTTAAATATCGGTTAACACTGTAGTATTATTCCATTTCACTGTTTACTTAGGTAAAATAGTTTTAAGAAACTAATATACTATATATTTAAACTGTAGATATGAGAGAGCGGTGCCTCCTGGTACATGTATGTTATTCTGAAATAACTTACAAGGAGACACCAGTCATCATAATATTTGCACTGGTTTACTAAGGGTTTTTTTTTAATATTTCTTTTTTTATTATCGGTAATAACAAAAAAATGCGTTTAAGCTAATTTTTTTATAATCCTGCTGTGATAGTGATATCTGTAATCAATGAAATACTACTTCTAATATGTGTCTGCATGCATAGCTCTGCCCTCATAAGCCAATATGCAGTATCTCACATTCAATAGCCAAAGCAGATTCAATCCTCTCTCGTTAATAATAAGGTTGCATTTGCTACAGGAGTTTTGTCTGAGATACTGCCATATGTCTTAGCAGGGCAGAGTTTGATCTATGCAAGACAACGACGATGTGACTAGGGTTGCAGAAAACCGATGGGTGCAAGCGGCACCGGACTCATCCATGTGGCAAACCTTGGAGGAGGCCGATATAAATAAATAAATAAATAAATATCAGGGGACAATGTCACACCAATTGACCTAGTCCCAAACTAAGCTCAAGGCTTGTATTATGGGTACTAGACAACGATATAAATACTTATATAGAGAAATATATACTTAAATATATAGAAAACATCCATGACTCAGGAACAAATATTCGCGCTCATCACACTAATATCTGCCCTTACCGGGATTTGAACCCAGGACCGCTAGCTTCGTAGGCAGGGTCACTACCAACTAGGCCAACGCGTCGTTAAATCCATCCATATCATATCCAGCTGTGGACGGCTTTCAGCTGAAATGATGATGAATGTAACTTATTGAGGTATCGAAAACATGACTACAGAACCTCTCCGCAGCAACCGCCATCGGTTCTTAAAGCATGTCGATGACTATAGCCAAGGTTAAATATTACTACGTAGTGGAAATAAACGGAGAATCAAAGACCACACGCGCTATTGCGCTCGCTACGATTCAACTACAAACGATAAAGAGTGGAGAATTCTTCGGTACCAAGGTGTGACGTCACGCGTACTTATTCAAGGGTTCGTATTTTCGCTATGTTGGAGCGATAGTAGAGTATGCGGTATATCGGTACCTTATCCAGAATCAGTAGTGAGATATACTTATACGAAGTTACTTTCTCATCTATAATATTAGTGATTTATAAGTAAGAGGTAGAAAAATCAAATAGTGAAAAAAAGATTTCTTAGCACCAAGGTGCAGTCCCCTTCAAAGTCAAAAGGTGGTTACTACATTTTATAGCTAAATCACATTCGATTTCCTCCCGTTACAAACGAAGCATCCGTTTGTTCCTCGCTTGCTGTTGAAAGGTTTTTTATAAAAGGTTTTTGTTCATCAAAAAACCCAACGATTGTACAACTAGAACACGTAGGTATTTTGTCGTATGAATATTCCGATTCAGACATGAATACAGTGACTGTTGGAGGGTAGGGAGGGACGCTGGGGACGGGGTCCATACACAATCCTCCATCACCCTTTAGTTCGTTGGATTGAAAGAAAGAAAAAAAAAATACCCATCTAACAAAAATACAAAACAACTAACTAAATGAAAGAGACAAATTACATATGGCTGACCTAATGCTAGACCGGCCGGTAGTAAAACCAGCGTTGGTCTTCCGCAAAGACCATTTCGCTCATTGAATACAAAACGGACACATTCCAAAATAATTTGCTCTTCCATTAAAAATCGTATTCCAACCGCTTCTAATTTTAAAATGCAACACTGACTCATTTCGGATTGTGTCCGTTTTGTATTCAATGAACGATTTGGTGACCTCACAGTTCGGTTGACTGTACAACTCATACAGACAGCGTAGTAAAACGTTGTAACAATACGTAACACCAAACCATAACACGCAATAATAACTAAATTCAAACAAATGAAGGCATTTAGAATTCAAAGCAAACATCCAGCCGGCTCCATTGTTCATTGGAGCTCTAAAGGTTGTTGGACACAACGGCGCGCGAACATTCGCAGTTTAAAACATCGGCATACTCATACTCATATATTCACAACATCAAAATTGAAGTCTTCGATCGTCTAAAATACAAGTTTGTAGAATTATATCGTCTATTACCTTAAAATAAAGTAGGTGAGTCATACACGGCTTTATGATCAACATTGTCCCTTCTATTCCTAATATTATTAACGTCATAAGAGTGTCCCATCCATATAACTTTGATGCAGGCCAAAAGTAATCCTCGCTCAGAACATGCAAATATATTTTATACTAAATAAACGGCCTTCTAAACCTTTGGGAACAGAAGAGACAATTTTTATGTCTGTAACTGTATGAACCACGTGACGGCAACAATAAGGCAGTTATTTTATTACTAGGGAATGCAATATAACCGGTTATTGGCCGTTTTAGTATGAAAATAGCCGGGTAAAACCGGTTATTTATTACCCTATAACATCAATAATAATAAGAAGCAAACAGTCAATTTTATCGGAATGTAAGTTACGAAATCAATAAGCACATCACTACGCAGTAACATATGCCTATACATTTTGAAAATTATTTTGACCACAATCTAATGTAGGTAAATGTAAAGTAACTGCGAATGTTGATCATACCATGAAATCTTTTCAACAAATGTGAAGGACAACATTTGTTTTCAAATTCTACATATAAGGCGATGCAAAACTTGCCAGTGTGCGATAACCCTAAGCGGCGGAAGAATACAAAACAATTTGAAATAGCTGCTTAATAATCCACACCTCTATTCTACTCGGCAAAACCACATTGCTTTCGTATGTAGAGCTCCAGAATAGGTTGAATTAAAGTTATGACAGTGGCAGTGGGCGGGGCACTGCTCGCAGGACTGATGGCCGATGGGGTCAGAAGGTTCTTGAGTGGCGTCCGCGGATCGGGAGACGAGCTGTAGGTAGGCCTCCAACAAGATGGAGTGACGACCTTGTGAAGATCGCGGGAACGCAGTGGATGCGAAAAGCACAAGACCGGTCTGAGTGGAGAGCCTTGGGGGAGGCCTATGTCCAGCAGTGGACGTCTTTCGGCTGACATGATGATGATGATGAAAATTATGACTAATTTAGCCCACGAATTGGGCAAAACGCTTGCAATAAAATATTTTTTTAAATAGCCGTGAGAGTTGTGTTATTTTAAAATGAAATTCATGCCACATAGTTTACCCCATCTAATACAAAAATACCTACCTACGTTTGTCAAGTAACTTACAAGCTTACAACGTCTCTAAAACTGAGTTACATCTTAGTCCTTTCGCATCGTCTATTTTTCTGTGTTTGATTTTGCGATAAGCTCATAAACACCCAACTGTAATCTGTTTTACGAGAAAGGTTTTTTCAAGGTAGTTTTTATTTTTTCATAGAATGGTCAAGTGTTAGTCAAATTCAAAGTGGAATATACCTATAGTCTATACTTTTAGGTATTTAAAAAAATGTAAACATTCCAAATCACGTGACTTTGTTAAACAACCAATCAAAACTGTTTTGTCGAACTTTGACGTACGACGACTTTGACGGCAGCCAATAGAAGCAGAACACTGTCTACTTCTATTGGCTGACGAACTATATCACGTGGTTGTTTTGTTTACATTTTTTTAAATGCCTAAAAGTATAGACTATAAATAATACGTACTGTACGGCGGTACCTTCGGTGCGCGAGTCCATTGACAGGTTTTAGACGTTGAACTTAAATAAATTTATTATGACACCGTTCCCATATCGATATGTATCATAAACGGTTATCAGGGCTCTATTTCCGCACCGCCCTAATATTCTACAACGGGTTTGCGTGCATCAATATCAATTTGTGGCAAGTGGCGCCGCATAGCGCATGCGCGACGACGGAAGCGGACCCAGTTGCGCACGAGTAGGGTTACTCCTCTTCCTTAGGGCTGGCAACGCATTTGCAGTCTCAGGATTGCAATCTTGAGTTTGTTTTGCGGGTGGTAGGACCTTGTGCAGGGTCCGTCCGGATCGCTACCACCATCTTATCCATTAACCTACCGCCAAACAGCAGTGTTCGCATTGTTGTGTTCCGGTTTGAGGATAAGACAGCCGGGGAAATGACTAGCATACTCGTAGAGGCATTCCATCTTAGTCCTCAGGGTTGGCAACGCATTTGCAGTCTTAGGATTGCATTGCAGTCTTGTGAATGCGAATGTCTATGGGTCACAGTTTCCACTTACCATCAGGTAGCCTGTGTGCTCGTTTGTCTTCTCTATGCCATAACAAAAAAAAAAACCTCTATGCCATAAAACAATCTTCTGATGTATCAGATCAGAAGTAAAGGCTGATTTACATTGGTCCAGCAAAAGCATGCAAGTAGAAGTACATTGACGTGTTGGTTTTCATGTTTGAGGTGAGAGCTATTGTAACGACGCAATGTACTTCTACTGGCATACTTTTGCTGGACCAATGTAAATCAGCCATAAGAAGCAGTACCTATGTGCCTGAGAGCCCTGTACAGTCTCGAGGTTTAATTTGGTACCCACCTTAGGTCTAAAGTCAATCTGACATTCTACAGCAATAAGGTTGAGTATCCTAAAAGTTACAAATGACTTGACATCTCTAATGACATTGACAACTTCAAGCATATTTTTCTTGAAATGGGTCCCAAATTAACGCTCGTGACCGTACCTAAAACACCTGAGAGGAAGATGAACACGATTCGAGTTTTTCCAAAGATCACAACTTAACACATCCAACAAAAAAAAAGACATTTATTCAGTAAGTAGGCCGTACGAGCACTTTTACACGTCAAGAATCTACCAGAATCTACCATCGGTTTCTAAACCCAAAAATCTCCATTCCATAAAGTACTGCTATAAATATTTAATTGACAAATTAGCAATGTGTTATTTTCTATACGAAGTATATTAAATATTAATGAACAAATGAATGAATGAATGATATTTATTTTCCAAATTAAGTCAGTATACTTTGCATGTCATGTCAAAAGTACAAGAATATAATCAAAAATAGAAATAATACCGTGTGGTAGCCGGATTAGAATAGTGCCACTCCGTATCTTTCCGTGGATGTCGTAAAAGCCGACTAAGGTAATAAAGGCGTGTAGTACTGTTAGGCGATGGGCTTGCAACCTGTCACTAATACACTGGTAAACATCTTAGCCTAATTGTGCAAAATGTGGTTACAGAATTATTAACAAGTTTTTAGAGTTGTTAGTAATTCTGTAGCTCTGCCTACCCCACTCTGGGAATTAAGGCGTGAGCTTATGTATGTATAGAAATAAGAAGTCAGGATAATAATACCTAGGTACAGGGGGGTTATTATGACATAGCTATGCAGTTCATTTTACCGTCAGCGTAAAGGACAGAGCTGTCCTTTTCTCTGAGCGTAAAATGAATTGCACAGGTACGTCATATCATAATAACCCTACAGAACTAAAGAGTTATCACCGTTAAGGATCGTCTTAAAATAGCATGCAACCAAATTAGCAATTTTTTAACATAAATAACGTAAAACGTATTAGACGATTATAGTTTAATCAAAACTTGTTTATTTATGTAAAAACAATAATTATAACATCGCAAATACCGCGCGAAGCTGGGCCGGCCAGCTGTCTATCTATCTGCGCAATGACAGCGAATATCAACAGCTACACAACCATTGTAAATAAAAAGGACTCGTGCGCAACTTGACAGTCAAAGCAACTTTGACCCCAATCTTAAGAAATAAGATCAGTAATACATACGGGCCTCTATGAGACATACGCCCTTTTGTCTAAGTACACCAAATCGGCGGCGCGTCCGAATCGCCGCGATGTACAGTTACGCTGCGCAGGCGCACCTCTAATTAGCGCGGGTCGGGGACCTCTCAACTCGACACGTCACCTTCGCTTAATATGATTTCCTAGTACCCTAGCCGCTTGAGAAGCTAATATAGGTACTTATGTTTATTTATACTTACGGCGCTAGCAAAAGTTGTGGAATAGGGTATATTCGGTTAAAAAAAAAACGATCTGTCAATTTGTTAGCTTCGGGGAAATTCGGTTTTGACCCGAGCGACGCTCGGTCTCCCTACTTTTAATAAAATGGGGAAATGGGAACGCGTCTCAAGATTACCAAATATCTACGAACCTCAGAGGGCATACTTGTTTGCTTTCCCTATGCAAAAAAAGTCCTTTGGATGCATGTCGAGAAGTGCATAACTAGAAGTCTAATATAAAGATAAAGACGAAAAATACATATGAGCAATGATGACTTTGCAAAAAAAAGTACAGCCGGCAACAAAAGCTTGTCCCAAAAAAGTTTTTTTTACAAAACTTAGCTTTTGTTGTGCTCATAAATGTCAGGATAGGGTTTGTAAGAAAAAAACACACAGGCAACGCCGGGCACGAATAGCTAGAGTAGGTACAGCAAAAATCTCACAAATCATTGTTAAATTCCAGACGGTCTGTTCGCAACGAAATCCGCCATGTACAAAGAACCGTGAAGTCCTAATTAAATTTCAAACAACTTTTATATTCTCTCGCTCAATTTTTATTTCATTTCTAACTTCGGAACGTGAATTATAAAATAAAGTATCAACTAGGTCAGGAAAAGAAATTGTTTTAAATATTAAATCGTGTTTGGTTGTTATTTGAGTTAACATTTTTTGTAATTCAAGGTAAGACCAAGGTAACATACATTCTATAGCTTCAATATATAAATTTAGTTAATAGTCGAACCGATAGTTTAATGAAAATCGGTTGTCCACATTCATTCATTCATACATTCACAGAGATAATGGAACGCCTGATGCACCGGTCCAAACATACAACTTTCGCTTCCTCTACATTCATCAACCTCTTTATGCCCGTACGTCGGTTTCGGGTGCTTTTGATTTGGGCCTTATTCAGTACCTACATCGTGAATCTGATCACTGTAATTGTGTCTAGGACGTCCCCTAGCGACATCTCCACTCATTCTCGCTCGCCATACCTCTTCCGTAACTTTCATCCACAATCCAAACCATTTTAGCGTACCCTTTTCTATCTTTGTCCCAACATCTTCTTTCAAGCCACATCGTTAAACGATCGTTTTCGGATCTTGGTATTTCTTACTCTATCCATCATCCTCATAGCTCTCATTTCAACAGCATTCATCGGTTGGGCTGTTTACATCTTTCGTCACTTTTTGACACGCATATAAGTACGAGAGTGACGAATGCTTCATCTACGTTTTACCACGTGACAAACGCAGCCATATTAGGCCCGCAGGGGTTATTGTCCATTTAATATATTTTTATTAACAAGAAGATTCTAGAGCCAGTCATTATGGGTTACGTTTTATTCGACTGCCGACGAAAGATGTGTGTAATGTTTTTGACCTGTATGTCATGTCAATTTGTAATAGTTTTTATTTATTGTTCTGTGTCCGTTCGTAGAGTCGGATTCAATTTCGATGAACGACAAGTCGTTAGATTCGTATAAAAAACGCCAAAATGGACGATATAACTCCCCGGCCGACGTCCGGGTGTGTACACTTGCCGTGCGTGGGGCACCTGTCTCGAATCGGTCACGAGCGCAAGTGCCAGAATCATCCAAAGGTACCAGAATCATCTGGAATAGATGTTAAGGCCAACTTTACTATATAGTGCCCGATCGAAACTAGTTTTGCGGCCGAAAGTCAATTTCGGCCGAAAACCTTTCTTCCGAATTTTCGCGTAGTTTTCTTATAAATTCAAATATTTGCTTTTCAATAACATTAATCATTTCAGGCGCTGTCTCTCTGGCAATTGAAGTAATTATTAATTTATCAAACTATTATAATCATTTTTTTTTTAAACCGCGCTCCGAATATGGATGAGCGCAACGCGAAGTCTCCCCAACGTAGTTTTGGTTTCGGCCGGATTGCAGCCGAAACCGAAACTCAGTCGAAACTCGTTTTTTGGCCGAAACTAGACAGAAACCGGCACTAGCCAACTGCTATTATACTACAACATCAATACACGGAGTCGGGTTTTTAAATATTGTTTTTTAGACTTTCTTCTCAGATTTAAAGGCATCAATGGATACGATCGAAATACAGTTACTACGCAGACATATCCGACTCATTACCAGACAGTATTTGCTGGGTCTCCATCGTCAACAGATCGAACACCCTTAGAGACAGTCTAGACAGGGGGGGGAGCCTACAAAGAACACCCATTAACCCCCTCCCACCCTTGTGATAATATCTCTAGGGTTGAAAATCAAAGAGAAATTGGGTATATTCGAAGGTCAAAAAGTAACAAGTGCCGTTTAATGTTCTAAGTAAATTCATGCGTCACAGCTAACAAATAAGTTCGCGAATGTTTTAGACGTATTATAAAACGTCTTTTATATCCCCGACGCAATCAAGCTTGTTATAAGTTTAACGTCTGTATCTGTGTATATGTATGTGGCATCGTAGCCCCTAAACGGATGAACCGAATTCAATTCATTTTTAATTACAAAGCTACTTTAATGTGGATTTTAACTAGCTTTTATGAAAATCGTTTGGGGCCTTTAAGAGAGATCAGCTCAGAAACCATATGTCGGGGTTTTTTATCCATATTTCGTTTGTCTTGGAGAAGGCAAACGAGCACACAGATCGCCTGATGGTAAGTGTCTGCGACCCATAGACATTTGCATTCTCAAGACTTACAATCTTCAGACTGCTATCCTAAGACCGTAAATGCGTTGCCAACCCTGAGGATTATGATGGAATGTCTCTATGAAGATTGTCTCTACGAAGATATTTGTACGCTTCCTTTGCATGCTGAATACAAGAACCATAATGACAATATTTATGAGACCATGTACGAGTATGTTACCGTTGGTATTCTGACAAATAAATGAATTTGATTTTGAATTTATGCTAGTAACTTTAATGATAAAATCAATAGTTATAGTTATTTGATAGTCTATTCTGGCTCCCATTTATTCATTATTTTAAAACGCAAAGGACAATATTAGCAACAAAAATAACTATACCTCAATTACAACCTTATACGGGTGACTTAAGGTTGATATTTGCATAAACGCTGTCAAGTTATTGAATGAAACCCGACAATTGTTTTGAAGCTTTTGTCCGTCTGTTTATTGAGCGGCCTTCGCGTCAGATAGCGATCTCTTTCACTAGTTGGGTAGATATACTGGACGTGATATTTTCCGGCAGCCGCTTGAATTCGAAACACACTAGGTAGATAAACAAGTTCATTATACCCTGCAAATGTGAGCAAGGAAAATCCAAAAAATATATCTACTTCACTTCATGAATAGAGTAACCACGTGGTCAGTCTACATATAGTTAGTACAGACCTTGCCTACAGTTCTAGCGGTCCGGGGTTTGATTTCCGGCATATACTAATACTAGCGACCCGCCCTCGCTTCACTTCAGTTTATGTGAGTATGATATATAGGTAGCCTATAGCCTTCATCGATAAATGGGCTATCTAACACTGAAATAATCATCAAATCGTACCAGTACTTCCTGAGACTGGCGCGTTCAAGCAAACAAACTCTTCAGCTTTATAATCTAAATATATAAAAGGAGAAACTGACTGACTGACTGACATATCAACGCACAGCCTAAACGGCTAAACGTAGGCACTTGAAATTTGGAAGGGACGTAGCTTAGGTACCGTAGAGGTGCACTAAGAAAGGAATTCCCGAAATTCCCACGGGAACGGGAATTAGCTGGAAAATTATTAACTCATAAAAAATGTTTTGCCCAACGAAGTGGACACGGGAACAGCTAGTATTAGTATAGATTATAATTGCGAATATAGGCTACAATTCATCCCGAATAATAAAAGTTTCCGAGGGAATAACGATAATCGAAAGCTACGCGAACGTAGTCGCGGGAGGAAGCTAGTAATAATATATAAGTAAAATACATAGATAAACCCCTTTCATTTGGCCAGGGGTTGAAAGTAGATCACTTTATTCTTAGCTTGTTTACATAATTGAACTGTTCTCGTTAATTTGTCCGCACAATTAAACACAGCGAACCTACCGCCCTAATTACAGGGCCCTGCAAATTGGGCCGGCGGTTGGGGCCTGACTCACTGACCCGCTTGTGCAAATCTGTAGGTGTCCAAACCAAAAGCGACGTTATAGCGGTTGACGTTTACGCCGCTCGCTCTTATTATTGATTAAATGATTACATTGTAATCATTTACTCGGTAAATTGGTTGCAACAGGAATCATTTACAAGTTGGTCTTTTTCTTTTTATGGCATAGAGAAGGCAAACTAGCACACAGGCCACCTGATGGTAAGTGGAAACTGTGACCCATAGACATTCGCACTCACAAGACTGCAATGCAATCTTAAGACTGCAAACGCGTTGCCAACCCTGAGGATTAAGATGGAATGCCTCAATGCTAGTAATTTCACCGGCTGTCTTACCCCCAAACCGGAACACAACAATGCGAACACCGCTGTTTGGCGGTAGGTTAATGGATAAGATGGTGGTAGCGATCCGGACGGACCCTGCACAAGGTCCTACCACCCGCAAAGTCTTATCATATCTTAGTACACACAGATCGCCTTCCTCATGAGACTAGTTATGCACAACTAGTTCAACTAAACACTTTATTTTTCATACTAGGCAGGTTTAGGTTATGTTAGTTCTTCAGCTAGCCCGAAGGGCCAAATCACTTGGAAAAAGGAGCTCCGCGGAAGCGGAGCTCCGTTGACTTTGTTCAATTTTATTACCAGTCGAACTAGTTGTGCATACCTAATTGGCCCCTGACGACAAGGGTAACAAAGTCGCGTTTCGCGTTTGTCTGTCTGCCTGTATATCTGCTGACGCCTCCTAAACCAAGCAACGGATTTTGATGCGGTTTCCACCATCAGTTATACAATGTTTATGTACCTGTGTTCCAGAAAACTCAGATAAACCGACGCCAAACGAAGGTGGGTCACTAGTTTAAACATAATCATATAATCCTCCAGAGTCTACATTGGAATCCCTAATCGTCACTTGTCCTAATTCATCGTTTGTCCGAATTTTCGTTTATACTAAACCCATTCCTGCCTGAATTCTGTTTTTTTTAGTGTTGTACTTAATCACAGGTATTTATGGAAAACTTAAAAGTTATATGGCTCAGCTGAAAACCTGTTTACTAGAGATGAGGGACCGACAGACACCCAATCCTCCGTGACTGACTGATTGACAACGCACAAACTAAATCACTGAACCTAGGGACTTGAAATTTGGGGAGAACGTATACGTATACTTTAATAGCCCTGTAGACTAAGATCTTTATGCTAGTTATCACACATGAACATAACAATGTGAACACTGCTGCTGTTATATGTGCTGCTGTGGTAGAGTAAGGGTGTAGTAACAGTCATATAGCCATCTCTTTCTAACTGGATTCAACTCTTCAATAATACCGACAAATAACAGTGACTCCAGCATGGTAGGACAGGTTGCATTTTTACGACATACTAGCAACACTGAACAAACATCAAATAGTAGTAGTCTATTTAATGTCACGTTTAAACTGCCATACATGATTTGGCACAGTGTTTAAAATAAAAAGGTACTAAAGTGTACACATGTTTATAAACTCAACTGCAATATGCTTCGGACATGACCCCTTATTGTAAAAAAACTCCAGCAGATGGTCGTTTTATTTTCAATCATGTAAGTCAATATAACAAGTAACGAACCAAAAATAATAATTATTAACAGTAAATAAACTTTGTCAGTCAACTAGTTAGTCAATATAAAGTACGTAAACATTCATCGAGTATGAAAGTCATACTATGACTAACTGAAAAAGGCCTTGCAAGCGTGTCATGTAATTGTAATGAACCTAAAAAAAACTAACCCGTGAGAAATAACCAATTTTATTGTGATCTAGCTATGTCCATACTTAAATACAAGAATAACAAAATAAAAGGAAATACAGATGTAGTGAATAATCCTTTCCCATCGTTTTTGGTCGGATAACTTCGTATTTATCTTGCTTTCTCAGTTGGCTTATTGATGGGTACTGAAGCTAATTGAGAAAGCTAGATAAATACGAAGTAATCCGACCAAAAACGATGGGAAAGGGTTATTCACTACATATTATGTACATTTATTATTAATACCTAATCGATTTAAACGCCAGTTTTTTCTATTTATGCCATAGAGAAGCGAGCCAACATGCCATCTGATGGAAGACATGACATGACATGTTTCATCGAACTCCACTTCATCGATTTTCATTCCATCGAACCCTTCTCTACTGAAACCATTTTTTTTTAGGATGTCTTAACATTATTTACGCAGGTTAGGTTAGGTTAGACTTGTAACTACCAAAAACATAAATGAAATGAAATGCGTTTCGATGAAATGAAAATTCTACATAAAGATACGTTCGTTGAAAGGTGTTTCGATAAAATAATAAATACCGATGATAAGAGGGATTTAAGATCCATAGACACGCGTAGATTGTACACCTTCCAAATAACGAATATGTCTTTCTACGTAATATGGCGTCACTACGTAAAATCCCGTTTTGGTTGGACTTACAATATTTATTCAAAGGGAAATATCCAATTGATTGGATTAAGTACGATGAAAACCCTTTTGGGACCGGAATGATTTGGGAGTGTAATTCCAATTGTGTCGTTACGGTTAAAGGGAAATGTAGATACCTATAGGGCACAGAATGAGGTAATATTTAATACGAAATTTTGCTCGCGACTCAGTCGGTGTAGATGTTATTTATACATACTCCCTTTTTCCTCTGAGGTCTGATTTCATACAATCTCTGTGTCAAGTCACGTGATTATGTCACTTTGTCCCACCACCGACCGTAATATATATGTCTCTTTTATTGACACGGGATCTATATCTTTTGTTTGGATAAACTAGTGGAGAGAGTCCTCGCCAGCAGTCTATAGCTGGTGTAATTATAACCAAGTCAGACCGAAAACTGAAGCTGTGACTGTGACTAGGTTAGGATCGGCCCTGCCGCCCTTTTTACCCACTAGAAACATTTTTGTAGGGACGAATATAGTCGAAGGGCGTTGTGTCCGTTGGTGTACTGTAATAGAACGTTAGTAAAAGAATGACGGTATAGTATTATGCGATGCGCTGTCAAAGATTATAATAACTCGGAATAGACACTGTCTTGTCAAGGCGGACAGCCTATAAACATCAGGGCCTCTATTATAGGCGTTAAAAACTGTCAAGTAATTAAGAGCCACGAACTATACGATAGCAGGTCAAAGACGATATGGTTTTACCGCCTAGAATAGAGGTTCAGATCTATGTGTCTCAGTTGCACCAAGCTAATTTACAAGAAGTGACCCTGCATTGCATGCGAAGCTAGCGGCCCTGAGTTCAATTCCCGGTAAGGGCAAGTATTTGTGCGATGAGAGCTAGTATTATGTTCTTGAATCTTAGATGTTTTCTATGTAATTATTTGTAACCTAGAATATAATTATATGTAGAATTCCCATGCAAAATCAACACTCGCAGCAAAAAACAACTTTGCTCTATTGTCACTTTCTGTCAGTTGCAAATGTCGCAATGACAGATAGGAACAAAGCATTATTTAGCTATTGTACGTTTATGAATAACAGGACTTGACAGAAGCGCGTGGATCTAACCCCATGTGCTTCTGTTTAATCCATTAAATAAAATACTCTTTCACCGAACAATTTGTTGTCGCGTGTGATATCCAGGCTTATTTCTCTACTAAGTCCATGTGAGTGTCTTTGAACAACTCGACATTAAAGATACTCAGGAGCAAAAATAACGGGTCAGAGTGCGTTTTTCATACAAACGAGGATATTTCGAAGCCATGGTTCCTCGCCAGGATATGCTTGTAGTGAAATCTGATGATGGATACTCCGAGCATCGATACAGGACTTCCAGAGTGCCTAGGACACCCAACTGATTGAATCTGTGGTTAACGCCGGAATTGTGCATGTTCAGAAAAACATCTAAAATGACAATAAAATGTAAGGAAATCCAAATGCTGACCCAAACTCTCTCGCTGTGGTGTTAACTGATTGTGCGATCAGTTAGGTATCTTAAGAACTTTTGACCTTCTCTATTGAACCTTGGAGTATCCACCATTAAACCTCACTCAAAAATACCCCTGGCAAGAAACCAAGGCTTCGAAATAGCCTCGTTTGTATGAAAAACGCACTCTGACCCCTTATTTTTGCTCTTGAGTGTAGGTACTAATAAAGCATTGAATTATAAGGTTAGGCTACTTGAACAGCTGTAAGCGGTTTTGAGCGGGTTTTCTGGTGCGCTCTGCTAAGGAGCGGAACGACCGGTGCATTTGTATTTCCGGAGATATGTAACCTCGATGTTTCGTGACGTAAAGCCGACGAAAAAGTTGAACGCCTTGTCGCAATAATGTTTCAAACTGAACATAAAGTGACAAGTATGGCAATGACTTCGATAATTACAATGACAAGGTTTTAAGTGTGCATGTTCACAACATTTTCTCAACCAACCAACATCTACATTTAGAATGTTATTATAAATGAGGTTACAATATGTAAACAACATAATAAACTATAACCTAGCATCAGCTAATTTTGAACTATAACAAAATATAAGTGTAATAAATAATATACCTAACAAAAGGTAAGTGGAAACTGAAACCCATATTCATTTGCAATCTCATGACTGCAATTCCAAGACAGCAAATGCATTGCCAACCAGGAATAAAATGGAATGCCTTAACAGGATTGTGAACCAACCATTAAATCGTGTAACTTTCAGTGTCCCCATACAAATTTAGCTCCGGGCGATAACATTTTCACCCCCTAAATCAAGTCCAATTTTAAAGATTTTTGAATATGTTTTTGTTATAAAAAACTAGGTTTACATTTAAATTTTCCTTATTTGTCTCTATTCAAGAAATATTTTCTTAAAAAGAAAACGTACAGACCTAACAATCATAATATCTACAACAAATTCAAAACACAAAAAAAAGGACTATTTTTAAGAAAAGAAAAACGTGATCGCATTTTGTACGGATATTTTAGCACAATCCTCTTAACACCCACCCGTATTTTATCCCCACACCGCAACACAACAATAAAATAAATTATAAAATAAATATGAATAAAGGTAGTATTAAGGAACCAAATTGTTACTATCAAGTTTAAAAGGACTCAGCTGCAGTCAAACTGTTGTGACAGTTTTGCAGACTATTTTTTAAGAAAAGTATGTAATTTTTTGGTTAATAAATAAACAATAAAAAAAAACGAACGCTGCTTGGCGGCATGGTTAAACGATAAGACGGTGGTAACAACCACGAAACACGCTAGATATTACCAGGTCGATTCTATCAAAACAAACATGTCAGTGGCATGAATCCGGTTGCCGGCATTGCCAAGGCGCAGGCGGTTCGACGGCCACGCAAGGTCGAGTGACAGAACAGTGAAAGTGCATTACTCATGCTGCATAACAGTACTTACTGTTATTAGTTATTAGCTAATTGTTTTACAATATTCTCCGGTACAACAGTGTCATATTATACAGTGTAGTGTTCACAATCGGGAACGCCATAACTCACTTCTATTTAACCGACTGCTGAAGGTAATGTGTTTATCAGTCTATATGTATGTATGTTTGTTTGCTCCTTTATGTGTGACTAGCTGTTCTTGTGTCCACTTCGTTGGGCAAAACATTTTATTTAAGTTAATAATTTTCCCGCTAATTCCCGTTCCCGTGGGAATTTCGGGAATTCCTTTCTTGGTGCACCTCTACGGTACCTAAGCTACGTCCCTTCCAAATTTCAAGTGCCTACGTTTAGCCGTTTAGGCTGTGCGTTGATATGTCAGTCAGTCAGTCAGTTTCTCCTTTTATATATTTAGATGATTCTTATGTCAATCGATTTGTATAAAATACTAACGACGACCCGCCCTCGGTTCGCTTCGGTTTATATGAGTATGATACCTATACCTATAGCCTTCCTCGATAAATGGGCTATCTAACACTGAAAGAATTTTTCAAATCGGACCAGTATTTCCTAAGATTAGCGCGTTCAAGCAAACAAACAAACAAACTGTTCAGTTTTATAATATTAGTATAGTTTGTAAGGGCCTGTTGTTTGATCAGTAGTTAAACTAACTAATTGTTAAAATTCGAAAAAGGAACTGAAAATTTGACACATTTCCCTGAGATTCCTTCAAATTTTCGATTCCTTTTTAAAATTTTAACAATTAGTTAGTTTAACTACTGATCAAACAACAGGCCCTAAGTGTCGCTAAAGATATAACAGTAATCAAAATGCAATATGGCGGCAACCATTGGCCATATTGCAAAAAATAAAAAGAATAAAGTCAACAAATTTATAAATATTTTGTCGTTGAATAGGTTTTTAAAAATCATCCTTAGGCTTCTATCACCATTTTTATTTTGTACTAGCTGTTGCGCGCGACTCCGTCCACGCAGAAAAATAAAACATAGCCTATGTCACTCAGGGTGAATGTAGCTTTCCAATGGTGAAAGAATTTTTGAAATCGGCACAGTACTTTTTGAGTTTATTCATTACAAACATACACACACACAAAAATACAAATCTTTCCCCTTTATAATATTAGTGTAAATGATCGATCGGTTAGTTAAAGTTATCACTCTCCTTTTCTCTATCATATCAAAGAAAAAGACAACCGTCCAAGTGTTACAAAAATAGATCAAATGAAAAAAAAACTCCATTAGACTTTCTCTGAATCCATTTAAGAGGATGCGATATATTTAACCATATTCGTTTTCCGTTTAATAATTAAGCTTAAAATAGCACGTCCCCGCAAAGAAATGGTCAAGCGTGAGCGACTGACAATAGAGGTTCTGCTTAGATTTGTTCTATGTCTGTCACTTGCATTTATTACCCTATTTCAATTACGTAAGTATGTATATTTATCTTATCATTGTATTGTAATGGATTACAGATATTCTAACATTTAGGTAGGTATGTGTAGTTGGTTTCCGTAAAGGAAGCACCAATCTTTAACTTGTCTCTGTCTGGCCAGTTGGTTGACCGGTAGTCTGGTAGAGAATGCCATAAATCCACCAGTTGTACTTTTCTTTCATTGCGCAAAAAGGTTTGAATACATAAACATGTAAGTATAAACCTGATGTACAGGAATTGATTGAACTAGGTAAACATACAAACAAATAAACAAGAAAAGTTAAACAAAACGTTGCCATATTTGGAAACGCTACAAAAAATAATCAGTTTAACTAAGTCATATTTGCAAAACGAATTAGAGTTATGTACACATGTCAGTAAAGCCTTTTTATTAAAGAACGCGTCCGTAACCGGAACAAATCTTTCAATCAATTCGCGGAAAGTAAGTCACATTCTTGACCTGATTGAAAAAACTATAACAAATCTAAAACTACAGTGTCAACACATACCTACTTAAGGTGTCTGCATCAGAAATTAAATAGGAATTGTTTGAACACTTTATTTCACACACACAAAAACTTTATTTCACAAAATTTCAGGTACATAAGATGACATAATATAATTTAATTTTGGTATCACTAAAATTTGCCATACACGGCATGCGAAATTGAATGCTTAATTCTATTTACATTTCTAATAATAATTTCTAAAATATAATTCTATTTATATCTTAATTATAATTTAAATATTCTTGTATGCTATAAAAGCATTTCTCTGCCAGCCATTTTGTCAATAACTTTCTGTCAAAATATTTTTTTGGGACACGCTTTTGCTGCCGAATGTACAGTCGCGAAACTGTTGAGCCGCTTACCCATATTTCTAATTTGGACGTGTAATGCAAATCGAATAGCTGTCAGCCAGTCGGTGACACCGGTTATTGAATACACGGCTAAATTACGAACAATGGCAAGTGGCTCAACAATCCCGGTTCGTGACTGTACTTTATTTTCGAAAGTCAATATCCTATCAAGACCAAAATGAGTTCAACACGGTGGGTCTACGTTAAATATAGCGGAGACCCTCGCCGCCTTCAGAGTCTTCCGACTCCATCATCAGATCAGAGAGGTTATTACGACACGGCAATGCAGGTCATTTTACGGAGAGCATAAAGGGCAGAGCTATAGCAGTTATATAGGTCTGTCCATTTCTCGCATCGTAAACTGAACTGCATAGCGATGTCATAATAAACCCCCCAGCTCTTAGATACCATAATATTGCAGACAGACAGACTCGGAAAGCGAATTTGTTTCATAGTATGTGAAGAATTTGTGTTTGGGTCCACAACAAAAAAAAAATGTGCCATGGAGATATAATATTAGTAATATCAACCAAAGCTGATACTAACAACAGCAAGATGTATAGTGATTCAACTATCATCTTAGTTGATGTATCTAACGTCTCGTCAGGCTCGTATGGAATCAAGACGCTATTGCACAACAATTACAATCTTGTTAGAAGTGACCAATTTATTTTTTCAGTGCAGATTTTAACAAACGAGGCGTTGTTAGTCGACATAGAGTTCCAAGTGACACAAGGTCGGTACTTGCTGTAAAAAAAAACTGAATGTAGATTTAGAAGTTGTTAGGACTTTCATTGGATGTAGGACTTATTTCTCACCACAGCGGTACCCTAAAAACTTAACAATGACGCGGGTGGCAACACTGACAACAATAAGAACAAAAAACCACCGTAACCACTGGTCGCACATGTAGCGTCTGTCTGTGACGCAAGCGCAGCGACCACTCGACAATTTATAAATGAGACAGATCAGGGGACTCTGCACTGAATAACTCAAAACTGTTATACATGGTTAGTTTATATAATTTCAAATTTAAGCAAAGGCGAGCCCTATTTTCAGAGCTGACAACTCTTGAACAGCGTTACCAATTCTAGTCGATCATGGCGGACTTAATGCCTTAAGGCATTCTCTACCAGTCAACCAACTAGCCAAACAGAAACAAGACAAAGGTTGGTGCTTACTTTAAGAAATCCGTTAAACATAAATTATAGTTCTATAATTCTATAATATGTTTTCAGATCGGGACGCGTCTCGTCTGGACGGTACAAAAAATCACGCGAATTAAAGCTAAGTGACGGCTGAAGAATGCCAATAGTGACAAACTGTTTTTGCCCTTCTCGGTTATTACAAATTATTATCTTATATATGAACACTCTGGGGATATGCTGAAAAATCGGGACGTTACCTGTCCCCTAAACCCCTGAAAATCTAGGTTTCTCGCAGAAATCGGGACGTGTGGCAACACTATTCTTGAACGGAATTACTGACAACTAGTAAGATTTCAAATCGGTCGAGAAACAATAAGAAAAATCCTCTTTTTTTTATTCAGGTGTTGCGAAACCTCGACGTCATTACAACCCCTACTTTCAGAGCAGGTATCTCTTAAACGTAACTTGTGACGCCCATCTCAGCCAATATCACTTTATTCATACAAATCTTACTCACTCGTGTATAGTGGTAAAACCAACACCAAACACAATGCAATGGCGTCATATACTTATGTGATAGTATGAATGACGTTATTGATTAAGTTAATAAGTCCTTTAAGTTTCCAAATATATCATGGACTGTTACGGTCGCCCTTAGAGCGGCACACTCTAGTGCTTTGTCACATTTACGTCATGTTTGAACTGCTGCAGTAATCTGTCAAAGGTGTTAAAGCGACAAGGTACTAAAGTGTGCAGCTACTTTTAATAAAATAATAAGGATAATAAAAGTAAAAAACGAGAATAATATGTAAGTAACTAAATTCCTAATCCTTGTTATTAACCCATACTAATATTATCAATGTATTTCTGTCTGTCTGTCTGTTACGCTTTCACGAATAAACCGCTGTACCGATTTCGATGAAATTTGGTATGAAGATAGCCTGTAACCCGACGAAGGACGTAGAGTACTTTATACTTTCGATAAGCGACTTCTACTATAACTTCTATTCTAATTTCGACTTAATTGCGAAAACGTGAGCAAACGATTATTTATTCCAATCAGGGTAGTGATTCTGTAAACAACGCCGGTCGTGCGGACTGTCGAGTGATATCCAAGCGGCGAGATTAAGTAGTCCCGTCAGTGCGAACAAAACACATTGTAGCGCGTGCATTTTCAATTTAGCAGCACGATGGGTCGAACGTATAAGGCTGCTTAATTGAAAATGCACGCGCTACAATGTGTTTTGTTCGCACTGACGGGACTACTTAATCTCGCCGCTTGGTTTCACTCGACAGTCCGCACGACCGGCGTTGTTTACAGAATCACTACCCTGATAAAAGAAACAAGTAAATAGGAAATAACCGTGATCAAGTAAGTTTCTTTACTTTATGACGAGATTCCTTAAACGATGACGAAGCAGCGGCGCGAGAACGAGATGAATCATTCTAAGTGGATCTCCGACTTTGAATGGATGACATCACTTTAGAATTCGAGGCACGATATCGGTACAGGTAATGAATGGAAGGACCAACTAATAATATCTAATTAGTTGATATAAATTGAAACAACGCAGGAGCTACGGCTTGAAAATGACTTTATATTTTGTTTAGAACAAAGGACAGTCAAAGACATACAGTCAGCAGCAGAAGTAGCTACACCCTCCAGGTGCTCAAACATAGGTCAACGTTTCAATCGTCAAAAAGACGCTGGCGCTCAGGCTAGCATTTACTTATGGGCGCTCAGTATGTGACAAATATCTGAACAGTCGATATTCAGTAATCTTTACACACTTTACGAGTCATTGATACCTTAGCTGTCAGAAAACCAATCGTAACTAAGCAGTCAACATGTCAATTATATCTAAACAATATTGAACAAAAAACGTTCACTGCCGACAAATAAGGTCGAATGTTGAATAATAAAATAGCCATGGTAATTTCAGGTAGGTAACCGATTTGACAATCATCGAAAACAGTACAGTCTTGTCATCACATACATCTATCTCACATTTTTTTCTTCAATCATTTGACAGGTGTCTCTCGGTCAACTTACTGTAATAATTTTATTTTCAGCTGAATCAGTGAAACGCCTGACACATAACATAACGATGTGAAGCTGAATTTAGAGCCATTTGTCAAGGGCACGTTGGTCTCAGTAACATTCGTTTGCTTTTCAAAGCGGAGACCACGGGTTCAAATCTCAGTCGAACACGTAGAGAATAGATAGTAGATTTTCTTTTCGGTTTTAATTTCTATTTTTATTTTGTGCTTTCTTATTTGTTTTAAGTTTGCGAAATCATTAGATTGACGAATAATTTTCCTCATTTTTTTTCAACATAACATTCCTAGCATTTGTAAATAGGAAATTGGGGAATGATAGATGAATCACTGCCGCACTCAGAGACGTCAATTAAATTTAATGCTTGTTTAGTGACGTGTTATCTTACTCTGTTTCTATAGCAAAGAATGTTACAGCAGCAACTTTAATCAAGCATTAAATTTAATTGACGTCTCTGAGTACGGCAGCTAGTATAGTAGAGGAGTTTTTCCGTTTTTTTAACAGACATTTTTTTGATTATTATTTTTACCTGGGCCGGTATTCTAGGCGGTAAAACAATATCGTAGTTTTCCTGTTATGGTATTGTCACCTTGTGATTGATGGCTAAAAAATCAAAAGCACTACGATTTATGAATATGGTTTTATTACATTTAACTAAACAAAACATTCTCTTTCTAACAAATAGACAAGTTATAGAGTCCCAATATATATAATCATAAATAGTTATTTATTTTATAAGGGGTTTTCGGTTTCTTAGTTCAAAAGCGCGTGTTCAGCGTTGAGGACGTTTTGTAAACGCTCTCTCATGGAATTAACTAAATTTTCACAAAGATTTTTACCTCTGAATGATTCCCATATATTGAACACATGGTTGTTTAAATTTTCACGCGTTCTGGCTTGAGCGGAATCCCATTCTTGTATCATTTTTCCCCACATATTCTCAATGGGATTAAGATCCGGACTCTTTGGAGGCATTTTTATAAGGTGTCAACTCTTCTCTCTCGTGTCGAGTTTGAATCCAGTCTTGTACAATTCGGGAATTATGAATAGAACTGTTATCTTGCATAAAGTGGATATTTTCATTGGGGTACACGATTTGAGCGGTTGGTAAGAACGTCTAAATCTTTTCGGAAAAAAAAATCCTCCAATGGATGTGCTGAAAATTGACTAAACCCTTTAACTACTACTTATAAAAATAAAATAAAAAAAAACCAGTTACCTACTGGTTTGATTATGTTTAAGAACATGTAAAAATAATTATCACATGTTTTGTTGGAAGACCGAGGAAAGTGTATCTTCGATGAGAAATATATGCCTGGCTTTGAAGGGTTGAGAACAGGTTGAGATTGGGCTGGTTGGGCAGCTAAAAAAAAATACGTGTCTGTTTTTTTAAACTACTCTCTAACATATATAAAAATAAACCAAATCGGAGCCGGACAGTCGGGTATCTTTCCTTGTTAGGTTTTATGAAGTCAACTCGTAGCTTTGTTGCAGTATTTTTTTTTAAAGTTAATTAGATAAAATTTTGATGCTTAGTTACCATTGAAATAACAACTGCTTAGCAACCGATGGCACCCTGGCAGTTGACTTACGTGATTGGCAGAGTGTGTAGGTATTAATGACAGCAGCTTGAATTTGAGTGCTTAGTTACCACTGACTTTCTAGCCGTTATTGTCATTTTGATTAATAAAGGTGTATGTATAAAAGAAAACCTGAGTAGTTGAGATATATGTAAACGAACTGAAAGCTTACGTGAAAATGGCTACTTAACTGTCAATAATTTTGTGACGATTGAAGTGTATATGTTTTTTTGGACACCTTGGCCGCTCAGGTATATGTGCTGCTGACTGTACCTATACGTTCCCAAGGCGTCAAAAATATCTACACACCCCTATGTCACTAATAATAAGGTCTATGTAACATATATTTGTGGCAATGACCTTATGTATTTAAGTATACGAGTAGGTATATTTATTTGCATGTGTCTATGTTTATATTATGTATTGTTGATTATTATTTATTATTATTATTTATTAAACCAGCAACAAAAATTACAAATAATACAAAAGCCCTGCAAAACTGTATTAGTACAGTTTGACTGCAGGAAGACTTTAAAATACATTGGAAATGATTGAAAATATAAATTGGAAATGAAAATTGATGCTATCGTTCTTACAATATTGCACCACCTACAATAAAAAACTAATTTGCCCAAAGGTCAACTGGTAGAGAATGCCATTCGGCATTAAGTTCACCTTTTGTACTCAAATTTGTATTTTTGCGCACTAAAAATCTTGATTTTCTATGAGTTTGGAACAGGTGCGCTACTCATACATTATCTAATTACACAATCGATAATTTCCCGGCCCTGCATTGGTTATTAAGTCCTCATTATGAGCCTATTATCTTAGCTCGTTCGAACTTCCGATTACAAAGGAATTATCGAGAAAACCGCTTTAAAATCACTTTTTGACCCATTTTTATGTCTAAGGTTTTTTTTTTAATTTCCTAATTTGTGAAAGTATACGAAAATGACACTTATTTAAAAAAAAAATATCTACTTTGCACAGCTGTGTTTGGGTCATAGGTTAACACCATACTACCAAATTTCACCTGATTTGGTCTAGCAGATTCGGAAAATTTTTGCTGTTACAGACGAATGGACAGACAGACAGATGCACGAGTGATGCTATAAGGGTTCCGTTTAAATCTTTTTGTACAGAACCCGAAAAAAACTATCAGGAATAATATAAAAAAAGCATTTACTCGTTGCTACCGTCGCGCCAGTAGCCAGTATACATTTGCAATTTCAAAACTACCTACTTCGTATGTCTTTGCTAAAACATGAGCAATACCCAAAATATCCAACAGCCGTAACTATGATTATAAAACAAACTACAAGTTATCTTTAACAAGCGAGGACAAACGACATTCTCCAAGCCTAGAATCTTCCAGATCGCAAAAATAGAACACTTTTACAGTGGCACAAACCCACGTCGCTTAGTTATTCAATGTTGATAAACAGCTGTGCTAACACATGCGGTGCAAGCACTAGAACATCGGAATGTATGTACAACATACGTGCTATACTCGGAGCATTACGATATTATAATGCGAGCCATAACTAAGTTATAGTCAGACCTAGGAAAATACGGGGCAAAACTACATGACAGCTAGGGATTGCATATATCGATAAACTCAATTATCGATGCTTTTCCCATATACTAGTGATCGCTCCAAGTTTTGTTTGTAAACATATTTTTTTATTGAAAGTATGCAATGAAACAAAATAGCAAAATAATTCTGGATATTCTTTATTTTAAAAGTATTTCTTAACCTTCACTCATCATCATAATATATTTTTTCCTTATTGTGTATTTCAGAATGACTGGCCCATTAACTATTGTTAAAATAAACGACTACAATTTGTTAGGAGTAAAAACAATATGACGATGATGAGTGAAGGTTATAAATCGTTTTAAAATAAAGAATGATCAGAATTATGTTGCTATTTTGTTTAATTTGCATACTTTAAAAAATAAACTATTTTTACAATCAAAACTTGGTGCGATCACTAGTATATGGGAAACGCATCGATAATTAAGTTTATCGATATAGGCAATCCCTAGCTGTCATTTAGTTTTGCCCCGTATATTCCTAGGTCTGGTTATAATAGAGCAATTGGACGGTCAACTTGATCTATACATACAGCTGTGGGGTTATTATTGACCTATCTGTGCCATTCATTTTACGCTGAGAGAAAAGGACAGAGTTATGTAACTGCCATAGCTCCGTCCTTTACGCTCACCGTAAAATTAACTGCATAGCTATGTCATAATAACCCCCCTGGTCCCATAAACCGCCGTCAACCCGCAAAATGACAAGCAAACACCTTTATGGGATTACCCTACTTTAAAATGCCAAATAGGTTAAAAACTTCGCTGATTCGTAATGATTCTGATTATGTAAGATACCACTGAAAAACTTATGAAATAAAACATGACATTAATGGACAATGACACGTGACAGGGGGTAATTCGTTATACATTGCAAAGTTAACACGCTGATACATCACTGGGTATCATATAAACTGCGCCATGTACATTGAAATGTCACCTGTCACTTATCCTAGTCGGGATGGTGAAATAGGGCAGGTGGCCTGTGTGCTCGTGTGCCTTCCCATATCATCTGTCATTTTTGACACATCTCGAGATGAGCATTAGAGTTGAGATTAGTTTATTAATACGGGCCTAAGACAGCGATCTCAGACAGGATCGCATTATTAATAGGGCCCTTAATCTACCCTCCTAAGCCGATAGCTTTCTTTGCTTACGGTGGCGTCGTGTTGATCAGGTCGCTACCTACCTTCCCGAACACATGGTTGAGCGAGGCGATGGTTGAGATACGCGTCATACTCGTGGACGGGTGCTGTTTGTGGGGTACGGTTTGTTCACGTCTGCAAGGAGTTTTATTAATTATTCTAGGTATAGCTTTTCACGTAGAGACCTCGTCGTGTCGTTCTCATAGTCTTTATTTTTAGTTTAAGGTTTGTTTATTGACCTTACATTTGTGATATTTTATTTTTGGTAGTTTTAAGAATTTATTATTTATTACTTAATATAACTTACTTTTAAGTATATTATGTTTTATGATTGAAAAATGACCTTTGCTGGAGTTTCTTGCGGCGCTTCTTCTCCGCAATGATGGTATCGTCCGAAGCGCTGGTAGACTCACTCAGTCTATAATATTACCGACGTGTAAAAGAGAGATGTGGCCTATTTACTGATTAAATATTTTAAATTTTAAAATGAGCAGTATCCCAAATTCAATAGCCAAAGCAGTTTTAATTTTACATACACTCACGCCTTTATGAGTGGGGGGTAGGCAGAGCTACAGAATTTCCAACAACTATAAAAACTTTTTGATAATTCTGTAACCACTTTTTGCACACTTAGGCGAAGATGTTTACCAGTGTATTAGTGACAGGTTGCAAGCCCATCGCCTAACAGTACTACACGTCTTTATTACCTTAGTCGGCTTTTACGACATCCACGGGAAGACTTGGAGTGGCACTATTCTAATCCGGCAACCACACGGGGACAGTTTTAATTTTATTTTGTTAGTAATGAGATTGATATTGCTACAGGATTATATATGACATATTGCCCATGTAATAAGGTTAGCAGCTGAGCTGGATCCCAGCGAGCATGTTTAAATGAGGTCGCCGGGCCAACCCCTGCTTGCCTCAGCGGAATTAGCTAGGCACGATCAATTTAAATAGCTGGTGCATGTGCATTATATGCATGTGCAACGTTTTTTATATGAGCGTGTTTTAATGGCGCTTTTTTCTAATCAGCTGTAACGATCTGAATTCTAAACGGCTTCGTGATATTTTGCAACGTTGCGACTGTGTTTTATATGTTTAATTGTTAAGAAAAATCGTTTTTATAATAAAAAAAAAGCTTTATAAAACCGTCGTCTATATAATGTATATTGCTTATATCCAAAAAATAACCCGTTTCATTTCACATAACGTTGATTAAAAATAATAATTCCACAACCAAGTCGAATCTTACGACACTTCATACTTACGTTAAAATCCATCAAGCCGTTAAGGCTACAGAGCGTGCCACAGAAATAGACATACATACATACACTCGAAAACGTTAAGTAAAAACCACAATAGTGCAGGTTTTCATTATAAGTCAAAAACTAAGCTCTAGACTTGTCTATGGGTACTAGACTACAAATAAAATATATGTATCCAAACATACCCTGTTACACATTACTCTACGGTTATAAATTATAATAATAAACGTCTACAAATCCTTAAACGGGTCAATAAAGCACGATCACATGAGTCAACCACGTGGTGTGCTCTCAATAACTATTACATAACAAGGTAATATCCACTCTATCTTTACACTATTCAGGTTCAAAGTTGAATCACGTGAAGCAACTATAAAAAAATACCATTGGAAAATCGTCTTAATTGCTTTACAGTTAAAGGTGAATGTGAGTAAGAATGGTAGGAGCACCACACGCTGAGTTTAAAGTACCTATGTGATGTAAGGGTGATGCATTTTTATTTAGTTTAACTGGCCGAGCGATTATTAATATTATTATTAAGACTGCGCCGAGCAAACGCCGAGCGTCCAGTGGCGCCCTCATTACTATTATTGTGTTTTCTAATTAACTAAAGAATTTCCTTGCAATCAGACGATACGTTTTTGTAGCGCAAGTAAAAACACAATTTATGGGATCCGTAACAGACTTTAATAACAATTACCCGTTGAGTAGTTAGCTTAACGGGAAAAGATGGCAACTTTTTTTCCGTGAAGTTGATAACTCGAAGGTGAATTGTTATTAAACTATGTGATATACCATATAAGTTGTGTTTTCATTTGTAGTACAAAAACCTACCGACCAATTTCAAGAAAATACTTTTGTTTATTAGAAAACACAATTTAATAATAATGAGGGCACCACTGTACATCCGGCGTACGCTCGGCGCAGTCTTAACGTCACGTTAGTCCGAAATATCCGGATATCCGTCAAACATATTTTCACCCGGATTCGACGACCCTTTGGATTTTTAAACGACTTTAAAGTTGACTATAAAATTGAAATAAACCGTGAATTTGAGTATTGTTTATTTTTAGATTACTTAACATTTGATTAATAAGTAAGTACGCATTTATTTTTGCGAACATCCTTGGTGATTTCATATGTTTAAAATCTACATGCGTCGTGCGTGCATCTAAATCTTAGTATATCTTATTAGAAACCAAATTATATTTTATTCAAAACCGGGATCCGTTATTATCCGAAATATCTGGTCCCGGCAAATTCAACGGATCTTGCAAACCCTGCCCAGGAAATACGGGTGCGTAACGATCGATATAAAAATATTTTCTATAATATCAGTCGATATAACGCTCATTTGATATAATAATTAAATCATATAACAACATTTAATATATTTAAATATGATATAATTATCATTTTATATAACGATCACTTGTTCTAAAAATATTTTATATAACATGCATTAAGTATAATGCATATTTACTATAATCAACTTATGATATAAAGCTAATTTCATATAAAGTACAGTTGGTATAAAAAAATATAGTAACCCCTATTGTCGAAGTTGTTGACCAAAAAAACACCCTGTATAGGTTAGGTTAGGTTAGAATTGTGTCAAGGCGCGAAGCGCCATAACTACGCGGAATAGGAGCTCCGCAAAGCGGAGCTCCGTCGACTTTGCCTCACTGTCAGCGTTGTACCAAAAAAACATGCGACAAAAAAAGTTATTCCAAAGAAATATACTTATCAACTACCAGAAAAGTAGTTTAGGTTAGGTAAATAAAACGCAATTTGCACATTAATATATCTATTTATATATATATTTTTTACTACCACTTGATAGTTATACAATATGATTTTTATACAAAATGATGATTATACCAAATGATGTTTATAATAAATAAACGATATACCAAATGATAATTATAGTAAATAAAAATAGATATTTTGATAATATACCAATCGTTTATTATATAAAATGAGTGATTATATCCTTTAAAATTATATCAAATGTTATTATATTAAATGAAATTATATTAATTATTTTTATAACGATCATTACACACCCAGGAAATACAGACGTAATTATTTATAAGTTATCTACATACATACATAAACACACGCCTTTATTCCCAGAGTGGGGTAGGCAGAGCTACAGAATTTCCAACAACTATAAAAAAAATTGATAATTCTGTAACCACATTTTGCACACTTAGGCGAAGATGTTTACCAGTGTATTAGTGACAGGTTGCAAGCCCATCGCCTAACAGTACTACACGCCTTTATTACCTTAGTCGGCTTTTACGACATCCACGGAAAGATACGGAGTGGCACTATTCTAATCCGGCTACCACACGGGGAAGTTATAAGTTATCTAACACTGAGTATTGCTCCTTGATGTAGATTCGTTAATTAAAACCTAGCTATAGTTATCAAGTAGCCAGTAAACAGCATGCATGTATGTATTAATGCCCAGGGGCAATGAGTCAGTGAGGTGATCAAGACATGACTCAGTGACATAGGTAACTGAGATGAGTAAACCACTGATGCCTCTTTTTAAACTCCGAAGAAATTAAAAATAAACTGTTAATCAGAAGGATGGACCTTGCAGTTTTCTTTAAAAATATGGATCATTATTGTACTCGTCATATACGAGTAGATATTCTCGAACAAATGATTGCAATTAGGACCTTGATATTTTTCATTTTATGTTATTCTGTGTTAAGTGTGTCACTTCCCGTCCCTTCACCAAGCGGTTCCAACGGAAGACCAGTGCTGGCTTTACGGCTAGCGAATGCTGAGTCGGGACCGTTTAGCAACTGTTTCTCTGTCTTATTTTTTGTATATATGTACCTAAAGTCGAGTCCAGAATTAGGCGAACTAACATGACAGTTCATTGTACACTAATGTTGCCACAGTTTGGCTAGAGCTGTTAATATCGATAGCTAATCGAACACATAACGGATTTGGAATTATCATCGACGATATATGATGTGTCTCTATCGCACTTTCATATTTGCCAGAAAGAAAGGGATGAATACTATATGTATGGTACATGAAATGTACCGTACTAGCCATGATCGTGAAGTTGACCGCCCCAAAACGTTTGCCCGCAAATGGCATGTCTATATCGTTAGTTCATCGTTAGTTCACGTTAGTTCACTATATAAAATCGTAAGGACCCGACTCCAACATATTTTTTTTTTAAAAACAAAATGGAGGGGGCCAGCTTCACGTTAACCACCCCAAACCACTTTTATGGTTTCTGAGGATTGATATCGGTAGATATTCGTTAGTTCACGATCATTAACACAAAAATATCGTTAGGACCCGATTATAAATAGGTTTTTTTTTTATTTAACTGGGGAGGCTAACTTCACGCTTACCACCCCAAGTAAGAAAAACTAAAAATAACTATCTACAAGCGTTAAGCATCGTTAGTTCATCTAACTTCAGGCATTTAAACCGTTAGGATCTCAATGGTTTCACCAGAAAAAAATAAAATCGAAAATTGCAAAGTGGCTGTTTGGATATTCGGGAAAAATGATAAAAGAAGTAAAATAATCGGATCCTAACGATTCCACTGCCTGAACTAACGTCTAGAGACGTGGCTTAACCGATTGAGGTGGGTGTCTTGCGGGCAAACGGCCACAATAGATATAAATCTTGAATTTAATTTTGTATGAAAATCGCAGCGGGGCGGCTAGCTTCACGCATACCGCCTGAGCCAGCCCAGCCGCAAATTACATAAACTAGCTATGAAGGCATGTTAAACGTCGACCATCATCGTTTGTTCAGGCATTTAAACCGTAAGGATCTCAATAGTTTTCTCAGAAAAATATAAAATTGAATATTGCAAAGTGGCTGTTTGGGTGTTGACGACAGACTTTGTACGGAGTTAAATAATCGGATCCTAACGATTCCACTGCCTGAACTAACGTCTAGAGACGTGGTTGAATCGATTGAGGTGGGTGTCTTGCGGGCAAACGACCATAATCGACAGAAATCTTGAATTTAATTTTGTATGAAAATCGCAGCGGGGCGGCTAGCTTCACGCATACCGCCTGAGCCAGCCCAGAAGCAAATTACATAAACTAGCTTTGAAAGCACGTTAAACGTCGACCATCGTCGTTTGTTCAGGCATTTATACCGTTAGGATCTCAATGGTTTTGCCAGAAAAAAATTAAATCGAAATTTGCAAAGTGGCTGTTTGGATATTCGGGAGAAATGATAGAAGAAGTAAAATAATCGGATCCTAACGATTCTACTGCCTGAACTAACGTCTAGAGACGTGGCTGAACCGATTGAGGTGGGTGTCTTGCGGGCAAACGACCATAATCGATAGAAATCTTGAATTTAATTTTGTATGAAAATCGCAGCGGGGCGGCTAGCTTCACGCTTACCACCCCAAGTAAGAAAAACCAAAAATAACTATATAGTGGCGTTAAGCATCGTTAGTTCATCTAACTTCAGGCATTTAAACCGTTAGGATCTCAATGGTTTCACCAGAAAAAAATAAAATCGAAAATTGCAAAGTGGATGTTTGGATATTCGGGAAAAATGATAAAAGAAGTAAAATAATCGGATCCTAACGATTCCACTGCCTGAACTAACGTCTAGAGACGTGCCTTAACCGATTGAGGTGGGTGTCTTGCGGGCAAACGGCTATAATAGATAGAAATCTTGAATTTAATTTTGTATGAAAATCGCAGCGGGGCGGCTAGCTTCACGCTTACCACCCCAAGTAAGAAAAACCAAAAATAACTATCTAGTGGTGTTAAGCATCGTTAGTTCATCTAACTTCAGGCATTTAAACCGTTAGGATCTCAATGGTTTCACCAGAAAAAAATAAAATCGAAAATTGCAAAGTGGCTGTTTGGATATTCGGGAAAAATGATAAAAGAAGTAAAATAATCGGATCCTAACGATTCTACTGCCTGAACTAACGTCTAGAGACGTGGCTTAACCGATTGAGGTGGGTGGGCCATTCTACTTTTCAGTGTACATTTTTGTTATCGTCCGATAAAAAGTATACCAAATTATGAATCCGCGAATAAATAAATAACATGAACTTAGAATGTTTAAGCTTAACGGTTTTCAAAAAAAAAACTCTAAATTACTCAATTATCGCTGAAGAATCTTGGTAACTCAGTGGTAAATTGCACTTTTTCCATAGAAAAGGCGGGGACATCAACGTCCACTGCGTTACTAACTTTATAGTTATTACAAATAACTTTTTATGAATTAGATTAATTCTAAATATAAGCTTATTTACGTCCCTTTTCGAATTTCAATTTAAAAAACGCACCACTTCACCGTTTTTTTAAATAAAAATAGTTTAGTGAGAACGTGGCTAAAAGTTATGTACAACGAAAAGTAGAATGGCCCGGGTGTCTTGCGGGCAAACGGCTATAATAGATAGAAATCTTGAATTTAATTTTGTATGAAAATCGCAGCGGGGCGGCTAGCTTCACGCTTACCACCCCAAGTAAGAAAAACCAAAAATAACTATATAGTGGCGTTAAGCATCGTTAGTTCATCTAACTTCAGGCATTTAAACCGTTAGGATCTCAATGGTTTCACCAGAAAAAAATAAAATCGAAAATTGCAAAGTGGATGTTTGGATATTCGGGAAAAATGATAAAAGAAGTAAAATAATCGGATCCTAACGATTCCACTGCTTGAACTAACGTCTAGAGACGTGCCTTAACCGATTGAGGTGGGTGTCTTGCGGGCAAACGGCTATAATAGATAGAAATCTTGAATTTAATTTTGTATAAAAATCGCAGCGGGGCGGCTAGCTTCACGCTTACCACCCCAAGTAAGAAAAACCAAAAATAACTATCTAGTGGTGTTAAGCATCGTTAGTTCATCTAACTTCAGGCATTTAAACCGTTAGGATCTCAATGGTTTCACCAGAAAAAAATAAAATCGAAAATTGCAAAGTGGCTGTTTGGATATTCGGGAAAAATGATAAAAGAAGTAAAATAATCGGATCCTAACGATTCTACTGCCTGAACTAACGTCTAGAGACGTGGCTTAACCGATTGAGGTGGGTGTCTTGCGGGCAAACGGCTATAATAGATAGAAATCTTGAATTTAATTTTGTATGAAAATCGCAGCGGGGCGGCTAGCTTCACGCTTACCACCCCAAGTAAGAAAAACCAAAAATAGCTATCTAGTGGTGTTAAGCATCGTTAGTTCATCTAACTTCAGGCATTTAAACCGTTAGGATCTCAATGGTTTCACCAGAAAAAAATAAAATCGAAAATTGCAAAGTGGCTGTTTGGATATTTGGGAAAAATGATAAAAGAAGTAAAATAATCGGATCCTAACGATTCCACTGCCTGAACTAACGTCTAGAGACGTGGCTTAACCGATTGAGGTGGGTGTCTTGCGGGCAAACGGCCATAATAGATAGAAATCTTGAATTTAATTTTGTATGAAAATCGCAGCGGGGCGGCTAGCTTCACGCATACCGCCTGAGCCAGCCCAGAAGCAAATTACATAAACTAGCTTTGAAAGCACGTGAAACGTCGACCATCGTCGTTTGTTCAGGCATTTATACCGTTAGGATCTCAATGGTTTTGCCAGAAAAAAATTAAATCAAAATTTGCAAAGTGGCTGTTTGGATATTCGGGAGAAATGATAGAAGAAGTAAAATAATCGGATCCTAACGATTCCACTGCCTGAACTAACGTCTAGAGACGTGGCTGAACCGATTGAGGTGGGTGTCTTGCGGGCAAACGGCCATAATAGATAGAAATCTTGAATTTAATTTTGTATGAAAATCGCAGCGGGGCGGCTAGCTTCACGCTTACCACCCCAAGTAAGAAAAACCAAAAATAACTATCTAGTGGTGTTAAGCATCGTTAGTTCATCTAACTTCAGGCATTTAAACCGTTAGGATCTCAATGGTTTCACCAGAAAAAAATAAAATCGAAAATTGCAAAGTGGCTGTTTGGATATTCGGGAAAAATGATAAAAGAAGTAAAATAATCGGATCCTAACGATTCTACTGCCTGAACTAACGTCTAGAGACGTGGCTTAACCGATTGAGGTGGGTGTCTTGCGGGCAAACGGCCATAATAGATAGAAATCTTGAATTTAATTTTGTATGAAAATCGCAGCGGGGCGGCTAGCTTCACGCTTACCACCCCAAGTAAGAAAAACCAAAAATAACTATCTAGTGGTGTTAAGCATCGTTAGTTCATCTAACTTCAGGCATTTAAACCGTTAGGATCTCAATGGTTTCACCAGAAAAAAATAAAATCGAAAATTGCAAAGTGGCTGTTTGGATATTCGGGAAAAATGATAAAAGAAGTAAAATAATCGGATCCTAACGATTCTACTGCCTGAACTAACGTCTAGAGACGTGGCTTAACCGATTGAGGTGGGTGTCTTGCGGGCAAACGGCCATAATAGATAGAAATCTTGAATTTAATTTTGTATGAAAATCGCAGCGGGGCGGCTAGCTTCACGCATACTGCCTGAGCCAGCCCAGCCGCAAATTACATAAACTAGCTATGAAGGCATGTTAAACGTCGACCATCATCGTTTGTTCAGGCATTTAAACCGTAAGGATCTCAATAGTTTTCTCAGAAAAAAATAAAATTGAATATTGCAAAGTGGCTGTTTGGGTGTTGACGACAGACTTTGTACGGAGTTAAATAATCGGATCCTAACGATTCCACTGCCTGAACTAACGTCTAGAGACGTGGTTGAATCGATTGAGGTGGGTGTCTTGCGGGCAAACGACCATAATCGACAGAAATCTTGAATTTAATTTTGTATGAAAATCGCAGCGGGGCGGCTAGCTTCACGCATACCGCCTGAGCCAGCCCAGAAGCAAATTACATAAACTAGCTTTGAAAGCACGTTAAACGTCGAACATCGTCGTTTGTTCAGGCATTTATACCGTTAGGATCTCAATGGTTTTGCCAGAAAAAAATTAAATCGAAATTTGCAAAGTGGATGTTTGGATATTCGGGAAAAATGATAAAAGAAGTAAAATAATCGGATCCTAACGATTCCACTGCCTGAACTAACGTCTAGAGACGTGCCTTAACCGATTGAGGTGGGTGTCTTGCGGGCAAACGGCTATAATAGATAGAAATCTTGAATTTAATTTTGTATGAAAATCGCAGCGGGGCGGCTAGCTTCACGCTTACCACCCCAAGTAAGAAAAACCAAAAATAACTATCTAGTGGTGTTAAGCATCGTTAGTTCATCTAACTTCAGGCATTTAAACCGTTAGGATCTCAATGGTTTCACCAGAAAAAAATAAAATCGAAAATTGCAAAGTGGCTGTTTGGATATTCGGGAAAAATGATAAAAGAAGTAAAATAATCGGATCCTAACGATTCTACTGCCTGAACTAACGTCTAGAGACGTGGCTTAACCGATTGAGGTGGGTGTCTTGCGGGCAAACGGCTATAATAGATAGAAATCTTGAATTTAATTTTGTATGAAAATCGCAGCGGGGCGGCTAGCTTCACGCTTACCACCCCAAGTAAGAAAAACCAAAAATAACTATATAGTGGCGTTAAGCATCGTTAGTTCATCTAACTTCAGGCATTTAAACCGTTAGGATCTCAATGGTTTCACCAGAAAAAAATAAAATCGAAAATTGCAAAGTGGCTGTTTGGATATTCGGGAAAAATGATAAAAGAAGTAAAATAATCGGATCCTAACGATTCTACTGCCTGAACTAACGTCTAGAGACGTGGCTTAACCGATTGAGGTGGGTGTCTTGCGGGCAAACGGCCATAATAGATAGAAATCTTGAATTTAATTTTGTATGAAAATCGCAGCGGGGCGGCTAGCTTCACGCTTACCACCCCAAGTAAGAAAAACCAAAAATAACTATCTAGTGGTGTTAAGCATCGTTAGTTCATCTAACTTCAGGCATTTAAACCGTTAGGATCTCAATGGTTTCACCAGAAAAAAATAAAATCGAAAATTGCAAAGTGGCTGTTTGGATATTCGGGAAAAATGATAAAAGAAGTAAAATAATCGGATCCTAACGATTCTACTGCCTGAACTAACGTCTAGAGACGTGGCTTAACCGATTGAGGTGGGTGTCTTGCGGGCAAACGGCCATAATAGATAGAAATCTTGAATTTAATTTTGTATGAAAATCGCAGCGGGGCGGCTAGCTTCACGCATACTGCCTGAGCCAGCCCAGCCGCAAATTACATAAACTAGCTATGAAGGCATGTTAAACGTCGACCATCATCGTTTGTTCAGGCATTTAAACCGTAAGGATCTCAATAGTTTTCTCAGAAAAAAATAAAATTGAATATTGCAAAGTGGCTGTTTGGGTGTTGACGACAGACTTTGTACGGAGTTAAATAATCGGATCCTAACGATTCCACTGCCTGAACTAACGTCTAGAGACGTGGTTGAATCGATTGAGGTGGGTGTCTTGCGGGCAAACGACCATAATCGACAGAAATCTTGAATTTAATTTTGTATGAAAATCGCAGCGGGGCGGCTAGCTTCACGCATACCGCCTGAGCCAGCCCAGAAGCAAATTACATAAACTAGCTTTGAAAGCACGTTAAACGTCGAACATCGTCGTTTGTTCAGGCATTTATACCGTTAGGATCTCAATGGTTTTGCCAGAAAAAAATTAAATCGAAATTTGCAAAGTGGATGTTTGGATATTCGGGAAAAATGATAAAAGAAGTAAAATAATCGGATCCTAACGATTCCACTGCCTGAACTAACGTCTAGAGACGTGCCTTAACCGATTGAGGTGGGTGTCTTGCGGGCAAACGGCTATAATAGATAGAAATCTTGAATTTAATTTTGTATGAAAATCGCAGCGGGGCGGCTAGCTTCACGCTTACCACCCCAAGTAAGAAAAACCAAAAATAACTATCTAGTGGTGTTAAGCATCGTTAGTTCATCTAACTTCAGGCATTTAAACCGTTAGGATCTCAATGGTTTCACCAGAAAAAAATAAAATCGAAAATTGCAAAGTGGCTGTTTGGATATTCGGGAAAAATGATAAAAGAAGTAAAATAATCGGATCCTAACGATTCTACTGCCTGAACTAACGTCTAGAGACGTGGCTTAACCGATTGAGGTGGGTGTCTTGCGGGCAAACGGCTATAATAGATAGAAATCTTGAATTTAATTTTGTATGAAAATCGCAGCGGGGCGGCTAGCTTCACGCTTACCACCCCAAGTAAGAAAAACCAAAAATAACTATATAGTGGCGTTAAGCATCGTTAGTTCATCTAACTTCAGGCATTTAAACCGTTAGGATCTCAATGGTTTCACCAGAAAAAAATAAAATCGAAAATTGCAAAGTGGCTGTTTGGATATTCGGGAAAAATGATAAAAGAAGTAAAATAATCGGATCCTAACGATTCTACTGCCTGAACTAACGTCTAGAGACGTGGCTTAACCGATTGAGGTGGGTGTCTTGCGGGCAAACGGCTATAATAGATAGAAATCTTGAATTTAATTTTGTATGAAAATCGCAGCGGGGCGGCTAGCTTCACGCTTACCACCCCAAGTAAGAAAAACCAAAAATAGCTATCTAGTGGTGTTAAGCATCGTTAGTTCATCTAACTTCAGGCATTTAAACCGTTAGGATCTCAATGGTTTCACCAGAAAAAAATAAAATCGAAAATTGCAAAGTGGCTGTTTGGATATTTGGGAAAAATGATAAAAGAAGTAAAATAATCGGATCCTAACGATTCCACTGCCTGAACTAACGTCTAGAGACGTGGCTTAACCGATTGAGGTGGGTGTCTTGCGGGCAAACGGCCATAATAGATAGAAATCTTGAATTTAATTTTGTATGAAAATCGCAGCGGGGCGGCTAGCTTCACGCATACCGCCTGAGCCAGCCCAGAAGCAAATTACATAAACTAGCTTTGAAAGCACGTGAAACGTCGACCATCGTCGTTTGTTCAGGCATTTATACCGTTAGGATCTCAATGGTTTTGCCAGAAAAAAATTAAATCGAAATTTGCAAAGTGGCTGTTTGGATATTCGGGAGAAATGATAGAAGAAGTAAAATAATCGGATCCTAACGATTCCACTGCCTGAACTAACGTCTAGAGACGTGGCTGAACCGATTGAGGTGGGTGTCTTGCGGGCAAACGGCCATAATAGATAGAAATCTTGAATTTAATTTTGTATGAAAATCGCAGCGGGGCGGCTAGCTTCACGCTTACCACCCCAAGTAAGAAAAACCAAAAATAACTATCTAGTGGTGTTAAGCATCGTTAGTTCATCTAACTTCAGGCATTTAAACCGTTAGGATCTCAATGGTTTCACCAGAAAAAAAAAACGAAAATTGCAAAGTGGCTGTTTGGATATTCGGGAAAAATGATAAAAGAAGTAAAATAATCGGATCCTAACGATTCCACTGCCTGAACTAACGTCTAGAGACGTGGCTTCACCGATTGAGGTGGGTGTCTTGTGGGCAAACGGCCATAATCGATGTCTGTGAACCTAGCATATCAATTTCTGGAATCTCAAAAATTAAACACAGTTCTAGTAGCATCCCCAATAGTTCTACAGTTCTACATATTTATTTACGTAACACCTGGCCATAATGTGAGTTTTATCGCACGCTGCGCGCACGGTAAAACTCGCATTGTGGCCAGGTGAAGACGTAAAATTGTGTACTCATCACGGGCAGTAAAAAAGAAAGCCCTCTATCGCATATTTACAACCCTCGCCTACGGCTCGGGTCTCAAATACCTGCGATTTCGGGCTTTCTTTCTTTTACAGCCCTTGTTAAGTAATGTACTATTTCAATAGTTCAGCTTTTTTTTTTCAGAAAAACTATTTTTTTAAAATGAGATGCTAACTTTGCGTTCCGCCTATTAGCATCTCAGCAGTTCTCGATGCCTGGGCCTTAAATACGTCAGAAAATGCATAGTTCTGTGGTCTGGAAACGATACAGCAAAAGTTCTGGCTAAAAAATCATAAAACTAGAACGTTTTAGATAGTTCCAGTTAGCTTTGAAAACATAATAATCTAGACTTACACCGAGATGCTGCATTTCTTTAGAGAGTTCAGCCTAGCATCTCAGCGGTTCTCAATAACAAGCCTACAAATACGTAAGAAACTGCACAGGTCTATGTTTTAGAGTCAAAACAGCCATAGTTCTGGTCAAAAAACCTAATAATCTAGACTTGCACCGAGATGCTGCATTTTTATAGAGAGTTCAGCCTAGCATCTCAGCGGTTCTCGATAGCAAGCCTACAAATACGTAAGAATCTGCACAGTTCTATGTTTTAGAGTCAAAACAGCCATAGTTCTGGTCAAAAAATCTAAAAATCTAGACTTGCACCGAGATGCTGCATTTTTTAAGAGAGTTCAGCCTAGCATCTCAACGGCAAGACGGCTAAACATTAGTTGAAATATTTGGTATATATTTTTTTAAGTTCTACACAGCATCTCAGCCTTTATCGATAGTAAAGCTAAAAAAACGAATAAAAGTGAACAGTTCTCTCGTTACTGCACTTATTATTAAGTTTTATAAAGTAACTATTTTGTGATTCACCCGTGTTCTTTCTCGCTTGAAACTAGTTGAAACTAACACCCTACCAAGTTCCCCCTGAGTGTACGCGTAGCTTCTAGTACGGACATGGCGTTCCAGGACACGCGTAACCGACTACGCGTACCAATGTACGGGCAGTCCGTACGCAGCTTAACGGCGTAACTAAAACATTTTTCGTGCGATCGAGTTCCGGTTTCTTTTATTAGATCGCTGATTAATCTTTCGTTATGTCTGCTATACAAAATTTTAATATAAGTAGTGTATACTTCCGAGGCTGTAAACGAAAAATGAAATTTTTTATAGATCTATTTTTCATATTATTTAAAATATTTCCGTAATTTTACTACGCAGTTAATGTTATGTATTATAATATTATAGAACATTTAATTTTCATTCATTTGATACCCCACACGTCATGTATATTAGATATGGTTCATAGAATCCGACCTATTAGCAATTTTCAAAATATAGCGGCCGCCATTTTGATATCGTCATATCTCCGGATCCAGGTACTTCACAGGTAGGATCCCGACGGTTTTTAAAATAAAATAACATGTTTAACAACAGACTTAAATTCGGTGCTGGTACAGCGTTGCCAGATAGGTACGAGTATAGTTTTTGCCAAGTCGGGATTTTGAAGATTTCTAAAATTTTCTGAAGTCAACGCAGCAATACCTGCGTGAGAATGTCTACGTATTACCTTTCAACAGTTTCCTACTCTTAGCGTTACCCGGAACCAACGACGAGGACGTGGTAAGACATGGTTCCATGTTGTGTTATTTCGTTTTTTCTCTTATTTTTTTCGTTACGTAACGTAATCCACTTACTTCTTCGTCTTCGAATTTTTATATAAAATAGTACATTACTACAGAGGCCGGGAAGTAGGGGGTTGCCGGCTGAGTGATATAGACGGCCGAGCGAAGCGAGGCCGGATAGTTATGAGGCTGGCAACACCTTTTCACGGCGAGGTATGAATAGTGCTTTTCTCAAACATATGCAATGAAATAAAAAAATACATCTTTAAAAAAAAAAAGAAGAAAAGTAATTGGGTGTTAAAATAAAGTACCAGGAGCGCAGCGGTAATTAGGAGGTACCTATATCAGGCATAGCGCAACTTAGATCTCAGGCGGTGCGGGCAGCCGGCGGGCGGCGGCGGGCGCACACGACACAGCGCGGATGTCTCCCAAACGTTTATGCACTCCTAGTATTTGACGTTATAACATTTTCTCAAAAATTTTCAAAATATAATTTAGATATTCAGCCTGTTTATAAAACCAGCTGTAATGGCCACATTAAAATAAAAAAAAAATTACTTCCCGGCCTAGGCCTTCAATTTTGTATGAAATTCCTTTACAGTTCTCTCGAGTTGTTCCGTCGGGAACGTGGCACTTTGAAGCCTAAAATAACTGACATAACGCCGACATTACATAGCATGTTTGAGAAAATTATATTTTTAAAATTTTTGAGAAAATGTTATAACGTCAAATACTAGGAGTGCATAAACGGTTGGGAGACATCCGCGCTGTGTCGTGTGACTCGTGTGCGCTCGCCGGCCGCCCTCCGGTTGCCCGCACCGCCTAAGATCTAAGTTGCGCTATGCCTGATATACCTCCTTATTACCGCTGCGCTCCTGGTACTTTATTTTAACACCCAATTACTTTTCTTCCCTAGTCTAACACTTGCTCTTAAATGGTGTATATAATATGACGTGTGGTGCGATTTGTGTTTTAGGCGATACACATATTGTCATTATCCACAGGTCCTATATCATTATATTCGTGCCAATAGAGACCGCATTTTACGTAGGCATAGTAGTGCCCTGGCGTCCAATTGACGATGCCCGCTATAGTACGAGTACTATCAGCCCAATGGAACCCTGACCCACCATAGAACGGTGTCCCAGTGACATTATAAAACAATTTGTTTGACACTTCTTATGACTTGAATCATAACGTCTCTGTGACACAGTTCTATGGTGGGTCAAGGTTCCAATGGTCTGATAGTACATAGGTTCTTTCTTGCATAGAGAGCGTTGTAGCGATTGAATCCAAGTCGTGACGAAGATTAGGGTTTCGTGTCGTATAACGTTCATCTGTTAGAACAGTTGTGTCAATTAGTATATGTGGTCCATACCGCACGACTTCTTTGTTGCAGTGCAGTGATTGCATCGCCTGCAATTTGACATTTTTATTTGACACTCGTCTACCGCACGTTGCATGGACTTAAAACCGTTACATAACAATATGTCAACATTCACATTAAGCATAACTCCATCCGATTGAAACTTGCGGCCACATTTGCACAAAAATGACCTAGTGTAGCTTGGAATGTCGGTGAACAAATACTCGGCTAAATGAGCTGCATTGCATTCAGCATCAAGCTTCTCTCGCTGTCCTGTGCTTCTTCGTCCTTTCTGTTGGTTTGCAAAGAGTCCAAGATCGGACAGTATTCTGGCTCTTTCAAAGTAGCTTTTTGACGTAGGATTTTTGTTGGTGCTAATTGCATAGTTGGATTAACAATGTTTTGAACCAACTTACGGTACTCGTGGTTCGTAGCAACACCGCTTTTTCTAACGTTCAATTTGTATTTACTACTCTCAGGCCCTGAAAAGTTTCCATTAATGAAAATGGGTAATTTCGAGATTTTCGTGTCCTTAATAAATTGCCATTCGGGACACTTATCTAAATACGTTGGTTTACGCCTTTTCGTCGCCAATCCTCGCCAATCTTCGCATTGATTCCATAGATCACAATTTTCTAATATATTAACCGGAGCTTCATCTGCCAATGTATCCGCAATCATACTTGCGATCTCGCAGAGCAGAGGAAAGCCGATAGTTTTTCTTCCGTAATTTTAGTTTCACTAGTCTGCTGTACAACCGCTGGACATTCGATGATCTATCTGCAGTCGAGTGGGTTTTGCGTCGAGGTCTCTGTGAAATATTGTTTTGCACGTCAGAATAGTTACTTTGAGGGCTAGAATCTTTCTGCGCGACTTTTTCCGATGGTAGATCGTGTTGATTAGAGGCTTCCGTCACTCTCCCGTCCAAATACTCGAGATGTTCGAGCACAAACCGGTCTATTCGCATAGGCAATTTGTTTACGAACACGCGATTTTTCAAATTGCCGAACTCTCCTTCGACTGACGATGAAGTCGCGATTACAGCACCTCGTTCAAAGTGAGCGACTTATGATGCCAGTCCAGAGGGGAATATATGGCAACAACTGTTTCATAAGACGAATGGCAAATTTCGGGTTATAGCAGCCGTTGATCGTTTTCCCCCTTAGACTTCTCTGCAATACGTTCCGCTGCTTCATAATTTTTTTTAGACCACGATTTCCAATTCGCAGCGGAGTCAGTATGGCAGTCATCATTGTCACTGTCATCTATTGCATCTGAAATGTCGCCGTCGGAATTCGCTTCGTCGTCGTAATCTGTTTGTACAGATACAGGGGCGCCTTCGATGATCTTTGTCAGGGTCTCCATGCATACCTGTGCTGGAACAACCTCACGATTTGGTTCAATTCCCACGAACTCGCTGAGAGCTACGGCCAGTATAGATTTTATAATACATGACAGAGACTCGAAGTCACTTGTTTGGTACGCTTAGGCTATGCAGCGTAAATAAAATCTCCGCGCTGCTATCACCTTATTCTTTAAACAACCCCAACGTGACACCATCGAGATAAGGTGACTTACATCAAGTCTGATAAATGTGGCCGGAAGAACTTTGGGCTGCTTATAAATGATCCCGTAGCAGCGCTGTAGGTAGTCCTGTAAATCTCTGCATAGTGCAAATATTTCTGCCACGGCATTTATTATTGTGCGGCCGAAATCACTGACAACAATAGATGGGCGAGGTGCACCTTTTGCCAAAAAGTACCTAAAAACTGAGCAATTATGAGGGACCTTTGGTCTGCAGAGACCATCTGGAAGACCGGTATGCTTCCCTCTGATGTCACCAACATGCACTGATAGAAGAAAACATGTGGATCCTCCTTATGACTCCGCTTTTCAATGCCGCCTGTTGCGTCTACTGTCATCACTGCATTACGATCTCTTTTCGTCCTAGCGGTATATAATTGCTGTTGTTCTTCCGTCCAATACACGCAATTAAATTTTAAAAGCGAGATGCTATAATGTATGAAACCAGCATACTGGCTATACTTTGCATGGTGAAGCCAGTTTAATGGAGCATTTGCATACTCCAAGCCGTGCATTTTGAGCAATTGTTGCTCTTTCGCCTTACGTAGGACTGTGGCGTTGGGTATAATTGCGACGTTATTCCCACCAAATTTTTTGAGCCGCCTGGCCTCTTCCCTCCTGAATGTGACTGCGTCTTTTTTTTCTTCTATCATTTTCTTACACACATTGATACGTCTTTGTCCTCTCAATTGACGTTTCTTTGTGCCACTGTGCTTTGCGGTTTTGATATTTTGAATGTGACATATAAATATATTATGACGTCTACATCGTTCGCTGGTGAACTCAACAAAGTCCCAGTTATTTTAGATCCACATTCGACACAGATCCCAGTGAATAAAGCATAATATCGCGCAGCAGGTGTAGGAGTGACTGTGTTATTCTTGAAAGAAAACACGCAGTCCAGAGTGCTGTGTTGCTGGCATAATCGCTCTGCTAATATGTCAGTCCAACCTTCTATAAACTTCCAGTAAACACGTCCGCTAGAAACTTTTTTTTCGGGCTGATTTCCTGCCAGTTTTTTGCTGATAAAACCAAACCCCATATTTTCTATCGATTATGGCCGTTTGCCCGCAAGACACCCACCTCAATCGGTTAAGCCACGTCTCTAGACGTTAGTTCAGGCAGTGGAATCGTTAGGATCCGATTATTTAACTCCGTACAAAGTCTGTCGTCAACACCCAAACAGCCACTTTGCAATATTCAATTTTATTTTTTTCTGAGAAAACTATTGAGATCCTAACGGTATAAATGCCTGAACAAACGACGATGGTCGACGTTTCACGTGCTTTCAAAGCTAGTTTATGTAATTTGCTTCTGGGCTGGCTCAGGCGGTATGCGTGAAGCTAGCCGCCCCGCTGCGATTTTCATACAAAATTAAATTCAAGATTTCTATCTATTATGGCCGTTTGCCCGCAAGACACCCACCTCAATCGGTTAAGCCACGTCTCTAGACGTTAGTTCAGGCAGTAGAATCGTTAGGATCCGATTATTTTACTTCTTTTATCATTTTTCCCGAATATCCAAACAGCCACTTTGCAATTTTCGATTTTATTTTTTTCTGGTGAAACCATTGAGATCCTAACGGTTTAAATGCCTGAAGTTAGATGAACTAACGATGCTTAACACCACTAGATAGCTATTTTTGGTTTTTCTTACTTGGGGTGGTAAGCGTGAAGCTAGCCGCCCCGCTGCGATTTTCATACAAAATTAAATTCAAGATTTCTATCTATTATAGCCGTTTGCCCGCAAGACACCCACCTCAATCGGTTAAGCCACGTCTCTAGACGTTAGTTCAGGCAGTAGAATCGTTAGGATCCGATTATTTTACTTCTTTTATCATTTTTCCCGAATATCCAAACAGCCACTTTGCAATTTTCGATTTTATTTTTTTCTGGTGAAACCATTGAGATCCTAACGGTTTAAATGCCTGAAGTTAGATGAACTAACGATGCTTAACGCCACTAGATAGTTATTTTTGGTTTTTCTTACTTGGGGTGGTAAGCGTGAAACTAGCCGCCCCGCTGCGATTTTCATACAAAATTAAATTCAAGATTTCTATCTATTATGGCCGTTTGCCCGCAACACACCCACCTCAATCGGTTCAGCCACGTCTCTAGACGTTAGTTCAGGCAGTGGAATCGTTAGGATCCGATTATTTAACTCCGTACAAAGTCTGTCGTCAACACCCAAACAGCCACTTTGCAATATTCAATTTTATTTTTTTCTGAGAAAACTATTGAGATCCTAACGGTATAAATGCCTGAACAAACGACGATGGTCGACGTTTCACGTGCTTTAAAAGCTAGTTTATGTAATTTGCTTCTGGGCTGGCTCAGGCGGTATGCGTGAAGCTAGCCGCCCCGCTGCGATTTTCATACAAAATTAAATTCAAGATTTCTATCTATTATGGCCGTTTGCCCGCAAGACACCCACCTCAATCGGTTAAGCCACGTCTCTAGACGTTAGTTCAGGCAGTAGAATCGTTAGGATCCGATTATTTTACTTCTTTTATCATTTTTCCCGAATATCCAAACAGCCACTTTGCAATTTTCGATTTTATTTTTTTCTGGTGAAACCATTGAGATCCTAACGGTTTAAATGCCTGAAGTTAGATGAACTAACGATGCTTAACACCACTAGATAGTTATTTTTGGTTTTTCTTACTTGGGGTGGTAAGCGTGAAGCTAGCCGCCCCGCTGCGATTTTCATACAAAATTAAATTCAAGATTTCTATCTATTATAGCCGTTTGCCCGCAAGACACCCACCTCAATCGGTTAAGGCACGTCTCTAGACGTTAGTTCAGGCAGTGGAATCGTTAGGATCCGATTATTTTACTTCTTTTATCATTTTTCCCGAATATCCAAACATCCACTTTGCAATTTTCGATTTTATTTTTTTCTGGTGAAACCATTGAGATCCTAACGGTTTAAATGCCTGAAGTTAGATGAACTAACGATGCTTAACGCCACTATATAGTTATTTTTGGTTTTTCTTACTTGGGGTGGTAAGCGTGAAGCTAGCCGCCCCGCTGCGATTTTCATACAAAATTAAATTCAAGATTTCTATCGATTATGGTCGTTTGCCCGCAAGACACCCACCTCAATCGGTTCAGCCACGTCTCTAGACGTTAGTTCAGGCAGTAGAATCGTTAGGATCCGATTATTTTACTTCTTTTATCATTTTTCCCGAATATCCAAACAGCCACTTTGCAATTTTCGATTTTATTTTTTTCTGGTGAAACCATTGAGATCCTAACGGTTTAAATGCCTGAAGTTAGATGAACTAACGATGCTTAACACCACTAGATAGTTATTTTTGGTTTTTCTTACTTGGGGTGGTAAGCGTGAAGCTAGCCGCCCCGCTGCGATTTTCATACAAAATTAAATTCAAGATTTCTATCTATTATGGCCGTTTGCCCGCAAGACACCCACCTCAATCGGTTAAGCCACGTCTCTAGACGTTAGTTCAGGCAGTAGAATCGTTAGGATCCGATTATTTTACTTCTTTTATCATTTTTCCCGAATATCCAAACAGCCACTTTGCAATTTTCGATTTTATTTTTTTCTGGTGAAACCATTGAGATCCTAACGGTTTAAATGCCTGAAGTTAGATGAACTAACGATGCTTAACACCACTAGATAGTTATTTTTGGTTTTTCTTACTTGGGGTGGTAAGCGTGAAGCTAGCCGCCCCGCTGCGATTTTTATACAAAATTAAATTCAAGATTTCTATCTATTATAGCCGTTTGCCCGCAAGACACCCACCTCAATCGGTTAAGGCACGTCTCTAGACGTTAGTTCAGGCAGTGGAATCGTTAGGATCCGATTATTTTACTTCTTTTATCATTTTTCCCGAATATCCAAACATCCACTTTGCACTTTTCGATTTTATTTTTTTCTGGTGAAACCATTGAGATCCTAACGGTTTAAATGCCTGAAGTTAGATGAACTAACGATGCTTAACGCCACTATATAGTTATTTTTGGTTTTTCTTACTTGGGGTGGTAAGCGTGAAGCTAGCCGCCCCGCTGCGATTTTCATACAAAATTAAATTCAAGATTTCTATCTATTATAGCCGTTTGCCCGCAAGACACCCACCTCAATCGGTTAAGCCACGTCTCTAGACGTTAGTTCAGGCAGTAGAATCGTTAGGATCCGATTATTTTACTTCTTTTATCATTTTTCCCGAATATCCAAACAGCCACTTTGCAATTTTCGATTTTATTTTTTTCTGGTGAAACCATTGAGATCCTAACGGTTTAAATGCCTGAAGTTAGATGAACTAACGATGCTTAACACCACTAGATAGTTATTTTTGGTTTTTCTTACTTGGGGTGGTAAGCGTGAAGCTAGCCGCCCCGCTGCGATTTTCATACAAAATTAAATTCAAGATTTCTATCTATTATAGCCGTTTGCCCGCAAGACACCCACCTCAATCGGTTAAGGCACGTCTCTAGACGTTAGTTCAGGCAGTGGAATCGTTAGGATCCGATTATTTTACTTCTTTTATCATTTTTCCCAAATATCCAAACATCCACTTTGCAAATTTCGATTTAATTTTTTTCTGGCAAAACCATTGAGATCCTAACGGTATAAATGCCTGAACAAACGACGATGGTCGACGTTTAACGTGCTTTCAAAGCTAGTTTATGTAATTTGCTTCTGGGCTGGCTCAGGCGGTATGCGTGAAGCTAGCCGCCCCGCTGCGATTTTCATACAAAATTAAATTCAAGATTTCTGTCGATTATGGTCGTTTGCCCGCAAGACACCCACCTCAATCGATTCAACCACGTCTCTAGACGTTAGTTCAGGCAGTGGAATCGTTAGGATCCGATTATTTAACTCCGTACAAAGTCTGTCGTCAACACCCAAACAGCCACTTTGCAATATTCAATTTTATTTTTTTCTGAGAAAACTATTGAGATCCTTACGGTTTAAATGCCTGAACAAACGATGATGGTCGACGTTTAACATGCCTTCATAGCTAGTTTATGTAATTTGCGGCTGGGCTGGCTCAGGCAGTATGCGTGAAGCTAGCCGCCCCGCTGCGATTTTCATACAAAATTAAATTCAAGATTTCTATCTATTATGGCCGTTTGCCCGCAAGACACCCACCTCAATCGGTTAAGCCACGTCTCTAGACGTTAGTTCAGGCAGTAGAATCGTTAGGATCCGATTATTTTACTTCTTTTATCATTTTTCCCGAATATCCAAACAGCCACTTTGCAATTTTCGATTTTATTTTTTTCTGGTGAAACCATTGAGATCCTAACGGTTTAAATGCCTGAAGTTAGATGAACTAACGATGCTTAACACCACTAGATAGTTATTTTTGGTTTTTCTTACTTGGGGTGGTAAGCGTGAAGCTAGCCGCCCCGCTGCGATTTTCATACAAAATTAAATTCAAGATTTCTATCTATTATAGCCGTTTGCCCGCAAGACACCCACCTCAATCGGTTAAGGCACGTCTCTAGACGTTAGTTCAGGCAGTGGAATCGTTAGGATCCGATTATTTTACTTCTTTTATCATTTTTCCCGAATATCCAAACATCCACTTTGCAATTTTCGATTTTATTTTTTTCTGGTGAAACCATTGAGATCCTAACGGTTTAAATGCCTGAAGTTAGATGAACTAACGATGCTTAACGCCACTATATAGTTATTTTTGGTTTTTCTTACTTGGGGTGGTAAGCGTGAAGCTAGCCGCCCCGCTGCGATTTTCATACAAAATTAAATTCAAGATTTCTATCGATTATGGTCGTTTGCCCGCAAGACACCCACCTCAATCGGTTCAGCCACGTCTCTAGACGTTAGTTCAGGCAGTAGAATCGTTAGGATCCGATTATTTTACTTCTTCTATCATTTCTCCCGAATATCCAAACAGCCACTTTGCAAATTTCGATTTAATTTTTTTCTGGCAAAACCATTGAGATCCTAACGGTATAAATGCCTGAACAAACGACGATGGTCGACGTTTAACGTGCTTTCAAAGCTAGTTTATGTAATTTGCTTCTGGGCTGGCTCAGGCGGTATGCGTGAAGCTAGCCGCCCCGCTGCGATTTTCATACAAAATTAAATTCAAGATTTCTGTCGATTATGGTCGTTTGCCCGCAAGACACCCACCTCAATCGATTCAACCACGTCTCTAGACGTTAGTTCAGGCAGTGGAATCGTTAGGATCCGATTATTTAACTCCGTACAAAGTCTGTCGTCAACACCCAAACAGCCACTTTGCAATATTCAATTTTATTTTTTTCTGAGAAAACTATTGAGATCCTTACGGTTTAAATGCCTGAACAAACGATGATGGTCGACGTTTAACATGCCTTCATAGCTAGTTTATGTAATTTGCGGCTGGGCTGGCTCAGGCGGTATGCGTGAAGCTAGCCGCCCCGCTGCGATTTTCATACAAAATTAAATTCAAGATTTCTATCTATTGTGGCCGTTTGCCCGCAAGACACCCACCTCAATCGGTTAAGCCACGTCTCTAGACGTTAGTTCAGGCAGTGGAATCGTTAGGATCCGATTATTTTACTTCTTTTATCATTTTTCCCGAATATCCAAACAGCCACTTTGCAATTTTCGATTTTATTTTTTTCTGGTGAAACCATTGAGATCCTAACGGTTTAAATGCCTGAAGTTAGATGAACTAACGATGCTTAACGCTTGTAGATAGTTATTTTTAGTTTTTCTTACTTGGGGTGGTAAGCGTGAAGTTAGCCTCCCCAGTTAAATAAAAAAAAAACCTATTTATAATCGGGTCCTAACGATATTTTTGTGTTAATGATCGTGAACTAACGAATATCTACCGATATCAATCCTCAGAAACCATAAAAGTGGTTTGGGGTGGTTAACGTGAAGCTGGCCCCCTCCATTTTGTTTTTAAAAAAAAAATATGTTGGAGTCGGGTCCTTACGATTTTATATAGTGAACTAACGTGAACTAACGATGAACTAACGATATAGACATGCCATTTGCGGGCAAACGTTTTGGGGCGGTCAACTTCACGATCATGTACTAGCCCGACAGAAGCCAGCTAAAAGGATCACAATGGGCTGCTGTAATAACAGTATTATTTTTGTATTTTATTCCTAATTTTAGGAGTAGGTAAGTATCGTAAATATCCGCTTTAAACCGTAAATCGTTCAGATCATAGTACATCATAAAAATTGCTGTAGTTCGTCCCTATTTGGCAAGTACTCGTATGTATGAGTGTGAAAGTTTCGACGAGAATTGCTTGATAAAATATAAATAGAATCAGATTTATTAGACATTAACCTATCACTATTTATTTTTTGCTATGTCTGGCAACATTTTCGGCTGTCAAGTTAGTTCGCCTAATTATGGACTCGACTTTAATGTGGTTTTGTATTGTTGCGAATAAATGTCACTTTATCTTTATATTAAAACAAGCGACCCGCCCTCGCTTCGCTTCGGTTTATGTGAGTTTTCTGTAACACGCGTACATAAACCAGAATCTATTATACATATAAACCTTCCTCTTGAATCACTCTATCTATTAAAAAAACCCGCATCAAAATCCGTTGCGTAGTTTTAAAGATCTAAGCATACATAGGGACAGACAGCGAGAAGCGACTTTGTTTTATACTATGTAGTGATTGACGCTATGCACTGAGATCTATAGGTATAGAAGGGTTTCAGAATCCCTAACAACGTTTGTCCTAACACGTCGTTTGTCAGAATTTTCATTTGCCCTAAACTGGTTTTCAGATGAGTCAGGTAAGGTAGGATGAGGTAGGTTTGCGGGTTGTAGGACCTTGTGCAGGGTCCGTCCGGATCGCTACCACCATCTTATCCATTAACCTACCGCCAAACAGCAGTGTTCGCATTGTTGTGTTCCGGTTTGGGGATAAGACAGCCGGTGAAATGACTAGCATAGAGGCATTCCATCTTAGTCCTCAGGGTTGCCAACGCATTTGCAGTCTTAGGATTGCATTGCAGTCTTGTGAATGCGAATGTCTATGGGTCACAGTTTCCACTTACCATCAGGTGGCCTGTGTGCTCGTTTGTCTTCTATATGCCATAAAAAAAAAACTTTTTAAGTTTTTCAATTATATCTGCGGTTCAGTTAGGTTAGGGTTGTATTATAATATAACAACACTAAAAAGTTTTAAAATTTAAGCGGAAATGGCTTTAGGATAAACGCAAATTCGGACAAACAATGCATTAGAAGAACCGGTATAGAAATAATAAAAAAAAAACTGGATATCACCGGTATTTTCCTACATTTTTTTTCTCTAACAAACAACATCGTGTGAGTTATTTTATAATAGCTCTTAAAAACCACTTGTACATAAATAAATAAATAAAATAAATATCAGGGGACAATGTCACAACAATTGACTATGGGTACTAGACAACGATATAAATACTTACATAGAGAAATATATACTTAAATTATATAGAAAACATCCATGACTCAGGAACAAATAATCGCGCTCATCACAATAATATCTGCCCTTACCGGGATTTGAACCCAGGACCGCTAGCTTCGTAGGCAGGGTCACTACCAACTAGGCGTCTAGCGTCGTGTAGGAGTTAAATTCGTCTCGTAGAAAAAGTCACAGTAAAAATCATTCTACTCAGAGAAGAGGAATCCCTCAGGCCGATGGAAAACCGTCATTTGATTAAAACATCCTAATAACTAACGGATAGTTCTAAACTTCAAGTTTGTCGGACCCCAAAGCACTTGAACCAATTGTCTTTAATGTAGGCTACGTAACAAAACTTCGCTCTACAACGACTCTCTCAAGGAAACTTGGTAAGACATTTAGATGGCCCGCCGTCACTTAATTTCCAAGGACGTGCATGAAATGATCAATTTAATCCATTGTTATCTTATCTTGTTTTAACGATTTACTGACATTAGGTCGTCGTCACAATATTTTCTGAACGCTGGAGCTCCCTCCGTAATGCCTCTACATGCGCTCCGTTAAAAATACAGCGTAAGGAACAATCGATGGTAGTTTTATTTCATGATCATGACTAATGCCTATAAAATCAGGATTCGTTTTTTTTTTAAAGCTGGATCTCAGCTAGTTATAAATAAATAAACGTCAGAGGACTATGTCACACAAATTGACCTAGTACTGAACTAAGCTCTAGGCTTGTGTGGTACTAAATAACCATAAAGATACTTCCCTAGAGAAATACATAAAAAACATTCAAAAAACAAATACTCGCAATCATCACAGAAATATTTGCCCTGACCGGGAATCGAACCCTGGACCGCTAGCTTCGTAGCGTTTAGGTTCACTTCGTCCACACTCCCACTTTGTCAACTTCCTAGTTCGTCAGTAATCCCACTTCTACAACATTCCCATTTCACCCGTGTTCCTACTTCGTCCATATGCCCACTCGTCCACAATCCCACTTAGTCAACTTCCCGTTTTGTTCATATTCCCAGTTCGTCCACAATCCCACTTGGTCAACATTCACATTTCGTCCAGAAAATATTGTTATAGAAAAAAAAATACACCAGTGTTATATCAAAATGTACTTGTGTCCGTAATATACAGGGTAGGCCCTGGAACTGGAGCAAACTTAAAAAAAAAAAACAATTCGGGTGTATTATTTTAAAAAGGGTGTCTTGGGTTTGTGGACGAAATGGGAAAGCCGACGGGGTGAGAATACGGACGGGGTGAGAATGCGGACGAGGTGGGAGTGTGGACGGGATGGGAGTGTGGACGGGATGGGAAGTGGACGAAATGGGAATGTTGACGAGGTGGGAAGTGGACGAATTGGGAATTTATTGTGGACGAAATGGGATTGCTGATGAACTAGGAAGTTGACAAAGTGGGAGTGTGGACGAAGTGAACCTAAACGCTTCGTAGGTCACTACCGACCGCATCATCAAAGTTAGAGATCTGCTCTACTATTAGTAGGTAAAAGATATCTCTTCTACGTACTAGTTCAACTGCATATAGAGCATGCTAGTAACGTAACGAGTATTATGGCATGTGATAATGCTTTAACAAGATATCAAGGTTTTGCCAGGATTAGCATAATCCGCACGTGTACACTTGTTTCCATATTGAATGGATTACGGGCGCTCGACTTATCATGTTTTATGATAGTTTATTAGGAACTGTACATAAATACATTCAAAAGCAGTTATATCTATACAGCCATCGCGTCAGATATATCTGTACATAGAAGTTATCGTCAGTGGCTTAGGGGGTACACTGGTACAGATACTTTTGATGTCCTGGGAATTTATGACGTTGCCTGTACAGCATTTAAGGGTCCATGCCACGAGCGGATGAACTGCTAGGGTTATTATTTATAATTAGTATGTTAAGATGATTTGTAACTTTTTATGTTTTATATTAAATTAAAAAAACGTGATTAATATGGCGTGCTTCAAAGCTCTTACGCCGTTGTCCAAAAAAGGCTTATTTGTTTGTTTTGGATTTAATGTAACCAGTGTTACTACTTGAGAAAATTGAAGTTCCACCTCTTTTTTACCAATCGATAAAGGGCAGCAAGCAAGCAAGGAGCATTCTTACAATCAAAGGTATTATCTTTAACCACACACAAAATAAAACTTCCTCAAGTACATCAAAATATGTAGAATGGACCAATTAAGTTACATATTATTTTTGTAATTTAAAACAAGCATGTTTCCTTCAGACCAAATGTGGTAAAAGGATCTCTTGGTGGTGGTAGCATTATGTTTTTGCTTTGCATTGTTGTGTTTGGTGTGGGAGTAAGACAGGTAATGAAATGACTATAGGTGCATGGATTTCAATTTGACTTAATTTTTTTTAATTATATTGGAGATCTTTGGGAAAGAGTTATGTCCAGCAGTGACCGTGATTCAGTCAACATCGTTTAACCTACCACGGAGCAGCAATAAATGTTGTCACTTTTGTGTTCCAGTGTGTAAGGACAAGATAACCAGTGAATTACTAGAATAGAGGCATTCCATCTTGGCCTTCAGGGTCGGCAATGCATATGCGGTCTTAGGATTGCAGTCTGAAGATTGCAGTCTTGAGAATGCACATGTCTAAGGGTCACAAATCCCACTTACCATGGTGGCCTGCGTGCTCTTTTGCCTTCTCTTGAAAAAAAACTTGGTTCACATTAACTGCTGTAAGGTATCATCATAAATAATCACTTTACACAATGCACTAATAAAATAGAAGTATAAAAAGCATTACTGCATAATATCGCAATAATTTTACACATTTCAGCGCTTGCATAAGGCCTTGGCAATCTCTGTCGTGATTTCTTGCATTATTCACTAACTAGAGTCATAATTGCACTCATTAACATTGTTCATGTTAACTCGAATGATTACGACCTTAGAAAAACAAATAACATTAAAACTGGACTAAATTATGACTACTACAACTTACATGGTTTGCCAGGCGCCAAGTGGGTTTCACTTAATGGCAAACTCCAAAGAAAAAGAAGAGAGAAAGACCAAGGTTGAGTGAGATAGACAACACGTTGGCGTAGTTCTATATTTCAAATATAAACAGGTGAAAATCTTAGCATGATTGTGCAAAATGTGATAGAGAACTATCAAAAAGTTTTTAGGCATTCATACACTCAAATGTGGCAATGGTGGCAAATCCCAGTAAGGGTGGAGATTGGTGTGATGAGCGCAAGAATTTGTTCCTGAGCCATGGATGTTTTATAAGTAAGTATGTATTTATCTATATAAGTTTGTTTATTGTTGTCAAGTACCCATAGTACAAGCTTAGTTTGAGACTAGGTTGATTGGTGCGACATTATCTCCCTGATTTTACTTATCCACATAAAATTACCAATGTCAAATTTCGTTAGTACGAAAAAGAATCTTGTGCCGGTTGACATAAGTCAAAAGTCACTTTGACATTATATGTCCTAAATTTAGGATGTTGGGCCTTACGAGATTATAATATATTTATTAATAAGATAGAAGATCAATGTCAAGAGGTAAAACAGCTAACAGAGAATAATTGAAGGAAACAATGTCTCCAATAACAATAGCATGGTATGGCAGTCACTATAAAATGAATTAAGTACTAATCATTCAAGCAAGTACTTATGTTTAAATACATTTGTGTTGAATTTCATATGATTTTGTGCCATGTTCTTGTATTGACTGTGAATCTTGATATTTAGAATAACAAGAATTCTTTGGATATGTTAATATTTCGACACTTGTAATGTAACATTACAATGCCGCAGCTTCTCAATGAAATATTTTCTTATATGAATTAATAACATCACTGACACTTAAAAATAAATATTTTTAGTTATTTTTGGATTAATACTGCTTTCAATCTCACCCAAAATAAAATAATTATTTAATTATGAAAATATATACTTTTATACTGAAATAGCACGACCTTGCACAGGGCAAAGATCTTCACATTTATTTTGATTTCTTACTATTTACAATGAAAAGAAAGTTTTAGTGCCTTTCATTACAAGTTTTTATGATGTTCATTTCTCACTGAAGTTACATTAATTAAAACAACAAGTATTATTTTAAAATGGATGATAAACTATATCTAATTAGCTGAGCTTCTGTCCAACGTAATACCAATAGCACTATAATTTTATCATTTAATGCAATGATATGATCATCAATGATAAAGACAAAGCATTGAGCAGCCCAGTTCTATCTTATTAACAGTCAACACTTGTTCAATCCAAGGATAGACGTTGCACGTGAAAAACAACGACTTAAACCAATAGAAAAACCTTTCTTCTGCAAATCAGCTGAGACAATAATGGAAATAAGTAAGCAAAATTCTGTAGGAGATGAGAAATTAATTGATTTTTAGTAACGATACATCAACTGGAACAAAGTGTCATCGGTAGAAAACTGTTATCTAACCTGTCTGGAAGAGAAAGATTCCAGTTTTGAACGGTCCCATACCTTGTATACGTCTCCATAGGTTCCAGAGCCAATCCTCTGAATAAGCTCGTACTCATCTTGCGGGTTTCGACGCGATATATCCGAGCTCAAAACACCGCCACTATGCGCCATAATCACTAACAAACACTAATCTAACATTTATTCACACTTTCATCTCATTATTCACATAATATTATCACAAAACTCCGAGATATTAATTATTTTTGTTGCACAAACTCCGACATCGACATCGTCTGACGTTTGCCACTCAGCCAATTTTTTTTTTCGATATTTATGTGTATGGCAACATTTAACAAAATATTGACGATAAAAAACTTTTAATCAAATACCTAATTTTTTTTTATTCTTATTACGCTCTTTAAATAAATGATTATAAATATTAAAAAAAACCTTAATTTTAAACAAATCGTATGTTGAGAATGTGAGATGTTAAAATGTAAACCGGTATCATGGTTGTTGTTTGGACGTCACTAGATAAGTCTGGTTACACATTGAAATTATACATTATTCATTTCATTACACAAGTCCAAAGAGTGTTTAATCACTACATTGCACCAGTCTAGATTACTTGAAACCAGCCTAATACATCAATTGAAATTTTATGGCAAATTGCTCTGGGTAAAATTTAGGGTAAAACTTTTAGCCATTAATTGCATTATTACTTACCTAAAAGCATAATCTTCTTTTTACCTTGCTAATACATATTCGATATTACCTAAAGTAAATAACAAATCCAGTTGTTTGATGCATTTGAAACTGTTGCATTTACCAAGAATAGGCTTTTGTACACGAAGCTGACAGGAGCAGGAGTCACCGTCTAGAGGCCCAACTTTGAAAATCGAAGAACTAAGTAACGTTAGCTCTATCCCTGTCACTCGTGATTCGAAACTAAATCGAGAGAAAGGGATAGAATAGCGTAACTTCGACCTTCAATTTTCAAAGTACAGGCTCATTAACTCAGTAGTAAAATAACTAAATGGGAAGACGGGTCAAGCACTCAATTATACATTTAGAGTATTAGTACGAGTAAGATTGTGTGTAGTAATAGTAAGCGGGAAATAAATATAATATAATATAAGGGGACAATCTCACACCAATTGCCCTAGTCCCAAACTAAGCTCTAGGCTTGTACTATGGGTACTAGACAACGATATAAATACTTAAATAGAGAAATATATACTTAAATACATAGAAAACATCCATGACTCAGGAACAAATATTCGCGCTCATCACACAAATATCTGCCCTTACCGGGATTCGAACCCAGGACCACTAGCTTCGTAGGCAGGGTCACTACCCACTAGGCCAGCACGTCGTCAAAAAGGATAAATTCGCCTTGATACATTCCTTCTTTATTAGGATTCTGCACCTCTGAATAAAAAAACCAGAACCCTTAAAGGATCACTCTTGTGTGACTATCCATCTGTCAACGCCAATTCGCTCTGAAACTACTAATTAATTACCGATTAAAAGTTGAAAATTTGTACAGGTGTAAAATTTGTATGTCTGTGACCCAAAGCGAATAAATAATTGAGCTCAATATTGGGGTCACTTTGTGCGGTAAATTAGAAATTAGAAAATGATGTTTTGCATACTGTACGATGGTCCCATATCAAATGAAAAGGTTTGTTCTGATTGAGAGGGTTTAAAATATATTTACATTTTTAAAGTATTCAAATTGAAAATCCTTATCTCCAAAACCACTGTGCGTCAAATTTAATTCCATAAAACGAACCCATGTATAAACTGATTGGCCATTGGACGCTCGACGTTTGCTCGGTGCAGTCTTAAGTACGGGAATATTCGCCTTTTCGAATTTTTCGCCTTTGTTCCTTTGTGAAAACTGAAGGTGGTACCTACTGCTACTTTTCCTTCGCTTTTGATCCTTGACAAGGGCTGAAGAAACAATCGAGACCTTTTTTCGCATTAGTTTTTAGTAGTTAGTTGTTTTTCAAAGAAAATTATCTAATAGTACCCTAGGATCAAGGATCAAGTTATACTGCCGTCATACCAAAGAAAGCGGCTAACTCCATAGAAATAGTATGAGCACTTTAAAATGTATGTAAGGTTTGTTTCAATAGAACTTGCCAACAATGTAAACAAAACATTCAATGAGATATCCATTTTCTAGCATTATTTTATTCTTTTAATGGTTTAGGATAATGATGTGGAAATAATTGATTAAATGACACATGGATTTAGCAGTATTTGATGATGTAAAATGGAAATTAAAGACATTTTGAACACAAGGTTTGTTTACATTGTTGGCAAGTTCTATTGAAACAAACCTTAGTTACCAATAGAGTATAGAATGAATGAATGACTACAAAATGAATAGAATGATGTATAGAATGGTTTGACTACTACATACTACTAAGGTTAGGTTATAGTTCTAAGGTTCTGCTTTCTCTAATAGTTGAAGTTGGAAAATCTCAAATATCTGCCATAGGTTCAAACCACAGACCACTTACCCTATAGACTCCGCTTCGAAACAGTTTGTCTAGTATCTCATTAAGCCAAAATGGCGGGGCGCGGGGGGTGGAAAGTGCACCGTGATTGGGTAGTTCAAAGTCAACGAATAATCAAGTGTGCGCGTCGTGGTGCGCGCCAATAGAACCATGGCAACCAATTAGTGTTCTGTGAGCATGAGCATGGCTTACGGGGGCGCCTTTGTATGCGGAGTCTATAGGGTAAGTGGTCTGTGGTTCAAACCAATGCGAATTATATAAACTCACAAGACAGACTGCGTTTATCGCGTGACTAAATTTGGATAAAACCTCCGTCACTTTCCGACACGTATGTAAGTACGAGAGTGACGGATGCTTTATCCATATTTTGTCACGTGTTAAAGGAACTATACAGGCCCACAGGTAATAAAAACAAGGCAAGGTTAATGTTAAAATGGTATATTTATTACGATCAAATATCTGCGGCCTTAGTGTAACGCTTTACAAAATTTGTTGACGCCGACTCATCAATAAACCTCTAACACTTTGTTATAAAATTATATAATCTTTTGGTACTTTCCATTTAAGTGCACTTTTTCACGTTACGTTCGCGACGTAAGGCTTTTCTTTTACATTTTAAGCAGTGGAAATTCATAATTTCCTAAAACGCAAAGTCGTAAATGGTTCGGCACTGATTGCTGGATTATGCGCGTTCAGGGCGCGTCCACACGAACAAGTCACAAGTGTCGTGTGAAAGCACCCTTAAATAAATTTTTGGTGAATATAAACAAACGATCAACAATACATAATTCATTTAACGTCTACATCACCTTGGTCTTACATCGCTTATCATATAATCAGATATGACAATTCAGTGCTGGCTGTATATGCAAAATAAATAACGCCCTGTACTTATATTTCTCTCACTATTTGTGATTGTTGTTTAAAAAAAGGTAGATACATACGTTTAATATCACGAAGCGTTTGACTGAGTTCAAATTGATTTAGATTGCGTATGAAAATATAATTAATGTTGGCGAAACAGAATTTCCGATTCAATTATCACTAAGCCACATCCCGACTGATATGCGCCGACGCTATAAACATTGAGATTTTTATTGAATTTATATAATTAAATCTTCCACCGATTTTTGTACTAAATGCTAAATTATTTACACAGAAATAATCAGAACAATAGTTTTATTTGGTAGAAGCGCTTAAAACGAGAGGAAAATCTGGAGTTCACAAATTCATTGAATTCTAAACGTACCGAGTCACTGTCCCAGGCATGCTTTGGCACGTACCACACGTAAAATAACAGTATTACAATATCCTGCAATAGTGGAAGTTAAAACATTATCCAAACAAACACAGCTATTATTTCAAAAACATTTACAAATTTAACCTATTAATCTAGTTCCCAAACAAATATACACACAATCAACCCAAGTTCCGTCTTAATGGAAGAGATCTGTGTAATGTGTCGTCCGCTCGCGCCTCAGGGCTCTATTACAATTCAGGACACTATAGCGCTTTAGGATACCTTATACAGCTTTAGGGCATCTTATATTGCGCTTTAAGACACCCTAAAGCGCTCTAGGTCGCCCTATAGCGCTTGGGGACACTATAGCGCTTGGGGACACTATATAGCGCTTGAGGACACTCTATAGTACTTTAGGATACCCTGTAGTGCTTTATGATACACTATAGATCATTAGAACAGTCTCAAGCGAGTTACAACACTATAGCGCTTTTGAACACTCTATAGCGCTGTAAGACATTCTATAGCGCTTTAAAACACCGTATAGCGCTTTGGGACACTATATAGCGCTTTAGGACTCTATATAGGGCTTTAGGGATTTCAGAGTGTTTCTGGGCTAACAAGTTACGGGTAGGACTTGTAATTCAGCTATGGGCCAAGTGCACACACTCATAAAATTACCTATTTATTATTATCTACTCAAATACATAATAACCAACATCAAAGAATTAACTCTAATGGTAATAATAAGGGGAAAAAGGTGTCGTAAAATTTATAAAGTAACATTAAATAAAGGGATTAAAAAATAAAAACAGGTTCTTATCGTTATTACCGAACTAGGATGGAGCTAACTAACATTATGATAACTTACTTTCCAATAAATAATCGCGTCGTTCCATCACTATTCTGTCGATATTTGGAGTGTGAGGTCGGGGCTCCGGGGCGCCGCGGCGGTTCACCTGCGGCTGGCGCGCGCGCGCGTCTTGCGGACTGGCTTCTTGCCCTTGCCGGCGGCCGCGCGCGCGCTCCGCTTCCTGGCGCTGGTCCGGGTGGACGTGCTCTCCACCGAGTCCATGCGGCGGTCGGACTCGAAGGAAAACGCCGGGACCACACTCTTCACCTGGGAGGGCGACAGGCTGACCTCCAAGCGGCGCATTCTCGAGCGAGTCATGCGGACATCTTGGGCGGGTTGCACGTCGATTTTCAACGGCGCCAGCTTGGCGTTCTTCCGCCGAGCGATTTTCCTAGTGGCCTCTTTGTCGACGCTGTTTTTGGACGAGCGCCCGGTCTGCCCCTTCTCGCGCAGCACCGGCTTCTTAGTTTTGATCTCGTCGAATTTCCTCTTCCTGGTGACACGCGGGGTGACCGCTTTCTCGTTCTCGATCGACTCCTTCCCTCGCTTCTCGTCTTTCGGTTTAGGTGTCTTGTCGTTGCTGCGGAGCTCGCGGGCGGTGTCCCCGTTAGCCTCGGGCTTCGGGTCGAGTTTTCTCCGCTTCTTGGGGACCGGGGAGGGCGACCGCTTGGCCTTGCGGTCGGTCTTGGGGAAGGCGACCTCGGTGCCGTCGAGCCCCTGGCTGCTCTCGATGTAGATGTAGTCGTCGAGCTTGGAGCGCGCCTTGGCGTAGGTCTTCTCGACGGGCTTGACGGAGGGCACGTGGTCGAGGTCGGGCGCGGCGCGGATGAGCTGCAGGTCGTCGTCGATGGAGGAGCGGGCGGCGCGCGCCTGCAGCGCCGACAGCAGCGCCGCCTCCGCGTCCGACGCGCCCGGGGAATCGCTCGACTTGCGCTGCTTGTTCTTGTTCCGCCGCTTGTATAGCTCCGCTTTGGTCATGTCCTGGAGGAAAAACTTTGGTTATTCTAATGTTATTTATTTATCGGTGATGGTAAGTTAGATTTGAGACCCATAAACATTTAGAATCTTAATATTGCAAACCTAAGATTTTATAGTTGTTGGAAATTCTGTAGCTCTGCCTACCCCACTCTGGGGATAAAGGCGTGAGTTTATGAGTTTATGTAAGATTGCCAATGCGTAGCCGACCCTGAAGATGAAAAAGTAGACACGACTTTGTCAAGAATCAGTTATTAACAAAAAAAGTATTTAGTCACACTGCAAGAACTAGGTAAGTGTCGCGACTTTACTCACGATTTTTATTTGAAAGGTTCAAATGGGTTCAAAGTCAGGACTGCCTCATTGTCCCATCTGTATAAAACCACTTTGGGATCCATTAATAATCCAATTCATAAATTAATTAGCAACGAATAAACTACAAATTGAGTCCTTAAAATTTCCTATAAATAAGTGCATAATTCATGAACGACGTCATCCATGAATTAATTCGAAACTTTGAAACAGAGTAGTTTTTTTAAGTTTGGCGGTAGATTAAAGGAACATGCCTATCACAAGCTCCTATCACCACTTAATCTATATATTTAGATTTACCCAATACTGACTTTGGATCTTCTGTTTCTGTCTTTCGAATTATGCTTTGTTCTAGATCATTATATTAATACGAAAGAGACGACCAAATGGCGGCGACGTCGTTACATCACGCACTCCCTACTACTTCGATTTTACTTCGCTTGCTAACTACACCTCTATATAGAGAAGAATACTTGCAAGGTTTGCGAGGGACAGATTTTTTTTATTTTTTTTTATGGCATAGAGTAGACAAACGAGCACACAGGCCACCTGATGGTAAGTGGAAACTGTGACCCATAGACATTCGCATTCACAAGACTGCAATGCAATCCTAAGACTGCAAATGCGTTGCCAACCCTGAGGACTAAGATGGAATGCCTCTATGCTAGTCATTTATACAGAGCTTCGACTCGCTACCGAGTACGTTAATTGACAACATTTCATTTTGGTGACACCAGCAAATTACTATACGAATCGAAAGGGTTTTGCCTCCTGAACACGGCAAAATATTTATTTAGATTTATTTTTCTTTATTTACAAAATTACAAGTAAGTTAATAAAAATATCGAGTTTTACCAATACTATGCCTGAATAGATATAATACCGTTGCCTTTTTCACGAGAATAAAAGCTGTCATACTTCAAATTTGACATTGACACTATTGACAGATGGATAGATACTTAGAGAATTATCGGTTGACATGATACTTTTTTATATACAGATTGGACTAACGTAATATGTCCATTGTGTCGTAGAAATGAAGTTACGCCCTTTTAGAATAAGTACATCTTAATAAATTAATAATAAAATAATTATTCATTCTAGAGAAAATTTAAAACTATTAGTGTCTTCCTCCTTCCAAACAGTACCTATAAAACGAATAAAATTAAAGTCTTGAAAATATGAAATCTTGTCAATTGTAACTCATGGTAAGGGTACTGATACACTGATACGCGGACAAACAAGATCCTCAACCCCTCGAGTATCTCGCGACTCGCGACGTCTCTAGCCAGCAGCGTGTACTCACCGCAAGCTTGAAGCTCGGGCTGTCGACGTCGACGCCGAGCGAAGCGAGTAGCTCGTCGGGCGTGGGCCGGCGGCCGGGCTCCACGGCGAGCAGGCTGCTCAGCAAGCGCTTGCTGTCGCTCGAGACCAGCTCCCACACCGGACCTGGAGCAGACGAACCAATATTATAATGAAACCAGTTTTTGTTTTATTACAACTAGCTTAGCACAAGAATAAAAATAAGATTATAAAAGCGAAAGTTTGTGTGTGTTAGTTTGTTTCTCCTTACGCTGCAACGGCTGGACGAATTTGGATGAAATTTGAAATGGAGATAGCTCATTCCGAAAAAAATTCAAGTACCCAAGGGAATAACGATAATCGACATCTACGCGGACGAAGTCGCGGGCAGAAGGTAGCAGGGAATATTTGTCTTTTTTCACAGCTTCAATATAAGTTGATTCATGTAACAAACAGTTGAGAAATATCCTTTTATGAATAACTACAAAAATCACGAAGATATAAACCAACAAAGATTTGTTCGTATCCCTTTCTAGCAAACTAGAATTTAACATGGAGTTAATATGCCCGACCTGTTACATAATGTAACAGTCTTGGCAATTTTAATTTTAGGTTCACTTTTGGTGATTTCTTTTACAGTGTTGTCGAGAAATGCGATTAAAAAAACATGTATATTTCCTATTAGCCCGGTCATTGACTACAAGAATAAGCCCGTTGCAAACTGTTTTAAAAATTATACCATATTGCGTACGCAAAATTTTATACTTTTGACTTAATATTACCACTTATTACACTTTTACTGCATAAAAACCTTGTTAAAATACCGTATTACTTGTTACTCTGATTCGATCCCCTCACAGAATAAGTTTTTTTTTTTTAATATGTGTTAAAGTCGAGTACTAACCTAAAATTGGCCTTTGCTATTATAAATAACTAACCTTCCATAGTGTAGCTGCCTTGCCGGATGCGATCCATGTAGGAAGTGACTGGCTCCTTCTTGGATATCGGCTGGAAGGGCGCTTTGCCGCTCAGCATGCAGTACTGGAAACAAACCATTCTGTTACCGCACACTTGTAGCAAGACTGTTTAAAACCATTTGAGGTTCGTGTAAAGTCAGTAAGACTCGCATATGAGAGTGAGGTACAGTCGCCACACGGGATTGTTGAGCCACTTGCCACAGTTCATAATTTAGCCGTGTAGGCAAATCGGGCATACTCGTGTGACATCGTCGTGAACGACTGATAACGAATGATGACATGTCTGTCTTCTCGTATATTCGTGTAACAGAAAGAGAAAAATATTTCTATCTTTGTCATTCGGTATTTCTATCAAATCAACTGTCAAAAATAATCTGACAGAATATCGGTGATTTATTAAATTTATTAGACTCTTAAAAAACGTTCGGGTAAAGTCGTGGACTCCGAGTTTTCCCGATGTCGTGTGACCGATTACGTAATAACAGTTGTTGCTAGGTTACTGTTTCTAGACCTGTAATTGGTTGGCTTTAGTCACTCTATTGTTAAGTTGGCAGGCTTGTCTTTGGGTTAGCCAACACCAAAATTGCATGAAAATTTATTTTTTTAAATCAAGTGATTCATAAATGACACACAAACTCGTAATGATAAAGATAGAAATATAAGATAAAGAGAAATGCAAATATTACTAAATGAGTTCAAGGTGTAACCTTTTTGTGTGCCATAGATAACCTTTGGCGTCAATTCTATTTACTTCAGATAATCCTTCGATCTGTCAGCTATTACCTACAAGGAAAAGTTAATTAAATACTTCATACTTCCGTACGGAAAATATAACTTTAAAAAATAAATTGACAATGGGATTGTCAATGTAAATTACATGTAAATTGTCAATTTTCTTCCGCCTTCCGCGATGCCACCTTCGATTAGCAACGAAACCAGACAACAAATTGTAATTTTGCATCAGCAAGGCTTAAGCATACGTGCAATAGCAACCGCTTTAAATGTGCAGCGAAATACTGTCAGTTTGTGGGTGAATAGGTATGCTGAAGAAGGAGCTATAAATGATCACCGTGAAGGCAACCATGGTCTTTCGATACTCTCGGCTGAGCAACGCGATGAGATGCGACAGAACTACGAAAATAATGGCTTTATATCCACCAATTATTTCGCAGACCGTTTCAATTGTCACCCCAATACAATCCGAAAACATGGGGTTTAATGGTTCAGAGAAGGGAAAACCGGAATGAGCGAACGAGAGAGGCCGTTGAAAGTCATTGTCATGAAGTATGGGAAGACTTGCGAGGAAGTGGTTATTGTGCTCAGTTGGTCGAGTCTATGCCTTCGCGTCTCCAATCTGTAATAGACTCCCATGGAGCATATATATGCTACTAGCTTTACCCACACTAGTTAAGTTTTCTAAAATAAAATAAAATAAATAAATAGTCATATATATCATGATATATTTTTCTTTTTTATGAACATGCTTGATATTCGAATAATCAATTTAAGTAGACCTTAAAATATAACAATATAAAGACTGTACACGATGAAATCCGGCCATGCATGATCTGGTGTATTTTTTTAATGAATGCTAATTTTCAAGCAGTTTTTTTTTTAATATGTTGTATATTTATAATACTATATAGTGAAATAAAATCGTATCATAATGCATGGGTATGTGTGAGTTTTCGCCAATTATATTCTATCATACCTTTCATCTCCTGTACAGCGTTTTTTGACAATCTTCACTCGCTTCCTGCTTCTACGCCACAACTGTATTTATATTGTTACAAGCAGTTTTACCCACAATAGAATGTCGTCTTACGAAAAAAATACTTTTTGAAACTCATTTCTATTTGTAGTAGTCAGGAAGACATTTTACTCCAAGCACTGAAAGTTGTTTTTGTATGGGAGGCATTTATTTGTCAAAAAGTCAAATTCGACAAAGTTAAAAAACCTCAGAACTATCTTAATCTGAATATAATTAGGAAAGTTTTAACTATTGTGGTAAGATAATTGAATAAGGTATAATTTGGCTTGTATAATTAAAAATAATAAAATGTTTTAAAACGGAGAATTTGGTAAAGACTGTCAAAAGATCGTGTACAAAAAAATAAAGGTACTGTGGATTATATAAGGGTCTAAGACACAGACGCCTTAACATTTTATTATGATTGTATTTTTATTATGTAGTTTCATAACCACTGACTATTACAAAAAAGTGCCGCTTGAAAATTAGCATTCATTAAAAAAATACACCAGATCATGCATGGCCGGATTTTATCGTGTACAGTCTTTAGTAGAGGTTTTGGCTCTAGAAATCTCTTGTCATTCCCGACCCATCCGAATGCTGTTGATACGTTGAAGCCAATTGAAATTTGACATAACAAAGATTATAAAATCAATGGCGGGAAATCGGCGATTCATTACGATGACTATTACACGTCAACAGCGTTCGGATAAAATCGGGTTTTCCGAGTTTTTCCGAAGTCAAAGTGACAAATCATAAAATAATTTATCGCTACGCTTAACAATTGTCGCTAGGTTACCGTTGCTAGACGTGCAATTGGGTGACTTTGGGCGCGAGCCGTGCGAGTATAACCGACTAAACCCGATTTGCATAACACGGCCAATTTACGAACAGTGGCAAGTGGCTCAACAATCCCGTGTGGTGACTGTACAGTCACGAGATTTAATTTGGTACCCACCTTAGGTCCAAAATCAATCTGACATTCTACAACAATAAGGTTGAGTTTCCTAAAAGTTGTAAATGACTCGACATCTCTAACGACATTGACGACTTCACGCATATTTTATTGAAATGGGTCCCAAATTAACGTTCGTGACCGTACATAATAGTCGTCAGTAATGTTAGGAGCACAGCCAGGTCGCCGCTATTTTTAGGCCACATATAAAGGAGGACATGTCATAGTGCTAAGGAATTATTCAGAAAGGACATGTAACTAAGGTCCTAGAATGAAATATGCTTAAAGTTATTAGTCAACTATTGCGGCTGATGATTACGATTTATGTAGGCCCGATTTGACCAAAGTCCCAAATAAACCTTCACATGCCTCAAACTAATTTTGTAAAGTGGACCTTATAGAATAACGCGAGAAAAATACTCTGCACAAGAGTCGATTTTTAGGTGTCACCGCCATATTGGTTTATGTACACTAATGTACAGTCACGAGATTTAATTTGGTACCCACCTTAGGTCCAAAATCAATCTGACACTACAACAATAAGGTTGAGTTTTTTAAAAGTTACAAATGGCATGACATCTCTAATGACATTGACGACCTCAAGCATATTTTCCTTGAAATGGGTCCCAAATTAACGCTCGTGACCGTATCATGGTGCGGGTATATAGTTATGGAGGGTGTACTCACGAAGACGACACCGAGGCTCCACATGTCGACGCCGGGCGTGTACCCCGGCGCCGCGGCCGAGCGCGCGCGCGCCACCACCTCGGGCGCCGCGTACGGCAGGCTGGGGGAACAATACAACACTTATAATAACCATAGGAAATCCTATTTCATTTCAATATAGAAAGTTAACTTGAAGGTGAAGGTCACTATAATCAAGGTGAAGGTCATTATAATCAAGGTGAAGGTCACCAAATGGGGATGGTTCACAAATTTAAAGTCACTCAGCGAGCTAAGGAAAGCGCTATGCGCCGGCCATCCAGCTTTTTACAGTCTAATATATAGTCTGGCTTTTGTTAGACAAAACATGCCGAACAAAAGACACACTCGTGATCTTGCAGGAGTCGCATGCGGTAGGGGGGGCAAAGTAAGTCATAATAAAATATAATAAAGAGTTGTGTCTCAAATCAGTAACAATAATCAAAACACAAACTCATTAATTTTTTTAACCAATATGTCAGGCTTCCAGGCCAAAATGTCCGGCTTTTCTAATATGGAGGACGCCTTCAAGGCAAGGTAGAGCGAAAGCAAATGGCTGCGAATGTCCAGCAGAAGGCTAGTATAGGCTGATGAAGTAAACGCCATGTGGCAATGAAGGTCCCCATAGTAAAGTTTCCAAGAGGATGAAGTCACCAAATTACATACCTGAAGCAAGGTGTCATCATGCGCGAGCGCTCCTCGCACTCGGGCGCGCGCCGAGCGAAGCCGAAGTCTACGACTTTCACCTTCGCCTCGTTTAGGCGACACGTAGTCAACATTATGTTCTGAAAATGAAACACAAACATGAGTTACGAGTCAAATTTGAATTGTAGTTCATTTGTATAAGCGTTACCCTGGTTTTACGCAATATCCGAAACATAATAACCATACGAACCTTTCCAGCACTTAAAAATTACTTATCTAACAGATAAAAATGCTTGACCTAAACCCGAAACTTAGTTATTAATAATTTGTAAAATTGCAAAGTAGTTTGTCTAGGGGACACCGTTGATGTAGGAAAGCATATCAAACTTTTATTTGGTTGTCCTGTGGTTTTTTTTTCTCCTCTCTTTTTTCCTTTTCTCCCTTTGTCTCTCTCGTAATATTTTTGACATGTTTTCCTGCTGAACTACGCATGCTATTTGATATTTAATTTAACATTTATAGCTTTATATACTCGTAATGCTAGACTAAGTAGTATCATTGTATTATTAAATATGGTTAAAAAACGACTGACTGCTGAGTTTCTTGCGGCGTTTCTTCTCGGCAGTGGTCTCCTCTTGGGAAGCGCTGGTAGATTCTTGACTTGTAAAAGTGCCCGTGCGGCCTACTTACTAAATACATATCTTTTATCTTTATCTTTTATCATAATCAAATTAAATTAGTAATAAGCAAATGTGACATGTGTGCAATTTCATACTATACTATGAGTTAATACAATGTGGAATACAGGCTCTTGTGTGACTTGATTACGCATGTGATATTACAGCACACGCTAGGTGTGCCAACCAACCAGACCAGCGTTGGCTTTAATGCTAGCATAACGCTGTTGAATCCCTTTCGTGACAATAGACCTTTCTATCAGTATTTAGTTCCTCTTTGTTTGTCTGTTTATCACGATTTTTTTTTCTTATTTCCACAGACCTCTCACCCAAGCCGCCAGGCACCAGGTGCGTTGACAGTTCTCTGTCCTGATGCTAGTCCGCCACTATTTTCCTAGTGAAGTCGCTATATTGCTAGTGCTGTCGAAATTTTCCCAGATCCGTTTTGTAAATGGCTCACCTCCGGCTTAAGGTCCCTGTGAACAGCCTTGCGCCGCTGCATGTGCCGCACAGCACACGCCAGCTGCGCCAACAGACGGCGAGAGACCCGTTCTCCCAAGCCGCCGGGGACCAGGTGCGTAGACAGCTCGCCGCCAGTTGCCAGCTCTGTCACTATGTAGGTGAACGCCTGCAAATCAAAAAAATAAAATTTAAGGTTAGAAACACAGGACGCTGCTTTAAATTCTAGGTTTAATGGCCATCTGAATTTTAATGGCGGGATTCGTGGATTGAAAACGCTATAAAAAGAAAGGAAGCAATACATTGCATGACAATTTTAAATAAAAAAATTGGAGCGATTGTCTAACTTCGATATTTGTGGTCTAGAAATGTACAAAATGCACTGCGGAAAAAGTAAGGAGGGGGGGCAAATAGGGCCTGAATGGGTTTTTTATACATACACACTGCACTGTCACTGGGCTTTTTCTTTGATCTAGTCCGTAAACACTACCGTGTGTCTAGATAAGTATATTTATTCCCTTAACAAAATGACGTGGAGTGTTGTATCGCTGCTTCCAAACCGACCTTTATATCCAAACTTATACGTCCCTATAATAAACCTAAGTATGGACCTAACGCCAAGAAGAAATTTAAATAAAGCATCCTACTCACAAATCGAGGACTATCTGTGATAAATTATCTACTCACCGAGTCCACAACCACTTCATGTAGTGTGATGATGTAGGGGCAGCCTTGGCAAGCCTTCAGGAGCTCAATCTCCTGTTTCACGTCTTTCTTTTGTGTTGAGATTATCTGTAAAAAAACACATAAAATTAATATACACCAAAAAAGTTACTTAATTCTTGAGTTGTACTTTTACAATCGAATGCACTTGATGCAAACTATGCAAAGTCACCAGATCTATAGCTTAGCAGAAAATAGTTTTACAACGACATTATTATCAAAAGTAAACAAACAAAATGGAAAATGGGCAGCAGACGTTGAGTATAAATTGGATCATGTTGCCAAATTCATTTCGAAAAGCTCTCTCTATTTTGTCAATCCGACGACTGGGGAAGTGAGTGAAAACAGCTTTTAATCATCATGAATACGTTTGTCAGTTGACTTCCCGATTTTCTCAGAAAATAAAACCAAATTGATCGAATTTCAAATGTTACCATATGAACAAAAGCATAATGTAATATAGTTACCTTAACGGCATACTCTTTGCCGGTGTCACGTTGAATGCATTTTCTGCACACAGAGTAGGAACCGTCACCTAGCAGAGGAGTGCTAAGGTCCACAGCGTACTTTTGGAAGAAAGGAGAATCCTGCAAAAATATGATTTAAGGATAAATTAATAAAATAAAACTATTCGAAAAGATACACTGCACTGTAGCATTTTTTTTACTCCATGATCAAAGTTGCAAGAATTTTAGTGGTGTCCTTACCTTAGCTACCCATCCTTTAAGTTTTTCATTCTTCTGGCCGGTGGCCTGCATCCATATCTGGTCGGATATCACATTTTCCGAGAACAGAATGCTAGGAGCCACGTACGAGTAGCCTGAAACCAAAGAATATAACTTTAACATCATAAAAAGCTAGTAATTTGAGTAATATCACTTGAAGCACGAATTGATTTTTGGACGCTTTCGTTCTGCTATTCCTTACAATAAAATTAGACGATTTGCTTTTTTTGGGCTATAGCGTTTTGGACAAAATATAGTTTGGACATTATGCTACACGGACTAACTGCTATTTTGATATTCTCCGCTATGGATGTTATGCTATTGAATGGGGCAAAGTGCTAATCGTCTGACATACGCTTCTTGGTCAATTTGCGGCGCTGGACATGTTGCTACGTAGACGATTCGGTACTGAGCCCACCCTTAGGACAAAATGCCTCTATGTTCGACCGATTTTAGAGAATCCCTCTCATGGTCTGCGAAACACAGGGGAACCTGGAGAACGCCCTGGACTAATCAGTAATCCTCAACTACTTGGGAGGGCTTGACTATGATAATCAAATTATAGACATTCCGTCGGAATCATGGGAACAAAATTGTGTCGACCATCCTAAGATAGAATGGCGTGATGCAAGTCATTTCATCAATACCTCAGTGTCACAAATCTTTTTTTTTTTTATGGCATAGAGAAGACAAACGAGCACACAGGCCACCTGATGGTAAGTAGAAACTGTGACCCATAGACATTCGCATTCACAAGACTGCAATGCAATCCTAAGACTGCAAATGCGTTGCCAACCCTGAGGACTAAGATGGAATGCCTCTATGCTAGTGATTTCACCGGCTGTCTTATCCCCAAACCGGAACACAACAGTGCGAACACTGCTGTTAAATGCCACGGTATTACGATAACCAGGCCTAAAGGCTGGTTGGATTGATTAGCAGTACATCGAGTGTATTCACTGCCAAACATTGGCCTTTACGTTTTTACGAGTCTGCAGATGCTGAGAGTAAGACTTACCAAGGAAGAGTTTGTCGCTGTGCTTGGGCGCGTGCGCGGGCGAGTCCGTGGGCGGCATGCGCGTGAACTCGTCGGCGAAGTTGCACGTGTCCGCCGCGTGGGCGAGCGCCGGCACGAACGGCGCGGCCACGGCCCGCCGCGAGACAGCCTCCCAGTCCAGCGGCTGTTGGGATACATGTTGGTCGTGACTATGGTGTTCTTTTGGACTGAATTATAGAACTGATTCTGAATAAAAATCACGTCTTAAGATCCCTTGACGTGTCTTTATCTCATTCGAGACCAATTTATTAATACGATCCGACGTTTAATACAGTGGTTTTATCTCATGAAAGCGGGTGCGCCTTACTTGTGTGTGTAGATGCACGCTATGCATCGCCAGTCGGGTTAGTAGTGTGCGTTTCATTACAATCGAACCGCTTTCGTGAGGCAAACAACTGTAGTTTAGTGACACGGCTACTAATTTGGGTTTTGTACAAAAAAGGCAATTATATTAAATGTTATTTAGATTCAGGAGGCTAGTTAGTATGCCTTCTCTGAGAAACTCTTTGGATGTTTTGTCTGTCAAACAAGAGTAGTGTCTGTTGAATCCTGGAATGGAACCTTCACTAAAAGTTTTAGAGTCCTCAGGACATTGCCGTGATACCAAACAAAGCGGCGAACTGCATAGTAACATTATAAGCATTTTAAATCTAATGTTTACCAATAGGGTACAGAATGCTTAGACTACATTGCAGAAAGCCGCCTTCTTTGGTATTATGGCAGAATAGAATATATATATGGCATTTTACGACATAAAAGAATTCTTCAGTAAATTTACCAGCAAGACATTGTAATATTGTACCGGATAAATAAATTAATTTTGTACCTTAACTTTAAATGTAATTTTTGTAATTATTATAACGTGACATGTAATATTCTAATAATATTATGAATAAATGAGTATATGAGTATATGAGTATAGTGTAAAATACTTTATCAATAGTATTTGAGAAACTCCTCAATAGTTTCTAGGTTTGAGGAACTGACCTAAGTGAGTATATCTAACCTGGAAGAACGCATGCTTCTTCAGCTCTTCGGCGTCACCATCACCTCCTCCGAGACGCCGGCGAGGGTCTTTAACCAGCAACCTGAAAATTGAACACCAATCTACAGTGCCTTATAGTGACATGTCCAAAGGTTTGGTCAAGTTCTTACGAGGAGAAGATTTCCGTTTTAGGAATAGTGCATAACAAATATAACATCAAATCTTTTAATGATTATTTTCAAAAATCCTGGGACGCTCATATTAACCGGTGAGTTTAGGTATTCCGGTCAGAGCGTACCAAACACATTTTAGCGCGTGCATTCTCAATTAGGCAGGTTTATACGATATAGAGCTCAACTGCCCTCTAAGTAAATATTCTAGTAAAGATAAATCAAATGCGTAGTCCTTTGAGGATTTTATATTTTACCAAAACTTTAGCTTAGATGCTAGAAACTTCCAATACCAAAGCTGCTATACGGCTACCTCAACGATAAACTGTTCCAACACCAGAAATCTGGTCACCAGCATAGTAGTAGTAGATAGCATAGAGGTATTCTAACCTTCCGCTTTTGTCCTGAGGGTTGGCAACGCATATGAAATCATATTGCAAACGTCTATGACCTAAGACTGTCTTTCCACTGAGACGAGCAATAGAAGGCGCATGGGGTCACGTCGACCGAGCCTTGCGCACTTTAGTTTAGATTATATTGGTTAATAGTGGCACAGCTCAGCCCGTCTTGGCCTCAGTGGAAACTTACTTATGCCATAAAAAACTCACTTCTTAATAAAGTCCTGGACCTCAGGGCTGACTTCGGTGGGGATAGGGTAGCTACAGCGCACGATGCGCTTGGTGATCTCCTGCTGGGTGTTCTTCTCCCCCTCCACGGTGAAAGGAGACGCGCCCGTCAGCAGCTCGTACGTGAGAACACCGACGGACCACCAGTCTACCGCCTGAGGACAAAGAGAGGGATACATCAGCTAAAAACGTCATTATAATCATCATTATTATGGTTCAACCTTGCCCATAAGGGTAGATACCTATTTGTGTGATGCGTTCGAGTATTTGTTCCGGAGTCTTTAATGTTTTCTATGTATTTAGAGTTTGTATTTCTCTATATAAGTGTGTGTTATCGTTGTATTAACCCTAGAATTTTAGTAGACTAATTTGTAGAGGCCCTGGCCTTTATTCTAGGGGGTAAAAACCATATTGTCTTTAATGTGTTATGGGTATACTTTTACTGTCAAGTAAATAAGAGCTATCAAAACGTTGTCAATACTATAACAGGTCAATGACAATATGATTTTTACCACCTAGGACACAGATCCCGTCTACAGATATGACAGGAAATGATCCTGCCTAATGAACGTCACTTATGCCATCTCATAGAACGGAACTGTGAGTGAATATAAATGTTTAAGTCTTTGTTCTCAGGTCGCAGATACATCTAAACTATTGCTCCGTCATTCTTTACAAGTTTTCCGCTCCATTTCCTTTCTAGGGCATTATTTCAACTGCGATAAGTTGATCGGCGTAGATCCGAGTCACGGTCACTCACAATTTGCAAGTTTAAATTTTACACGAGGTGAGAGTGTAAGAAGAGTATGAACGGTCGTTCTCAATGTTCAATGTACAGAATTTAAAAATCGATCATTTTGTCGTTTTAATGAAGCTGTCTATCGTCGCTTTACTTTCTCAACCTCGTATCTGATCGATTAGTTAGATAGGAAAAGCTCTCATGTTCCCTAAATAATAAACACTACTTTCCTGTCTAACGATTCGATCAGATACGAGGTTGAGAAAGTAAAGCGACGCTATATTGAGAGCATAATCATTGTTTATCCTAATATATTGTTTGATCTAAAAAGGTTTTTACAAACGGTCTAACCTAACCAAACACAATAGATGTTTATTAAATTCTGTTATTCCAGCCTATAGGGACGTTAGGCAAATGGATTTTAAATCAAATAATACATTAGTACAAACAAGCTACAAAATTATGTCCGTAAAGATTAGGTTACTTCAAGTTAAATTTTACCACACTTTATAGCAGATAGATATCGTTAGTTACATACATACATACATTAAATCACGCCTGTTTCCCAGAGGGGTACGCAGAGACCACTTCTTTCCATTTGCTACGATCTTGACAAATTTCTTTCGTTTCTTCCACATTCATACATCGAGTCATGCACGCACGTCGGTTTCGGGTACTTATGATTCGCCCCTTTTCCAGTATTTCTCCGATTTGACTCGAAAAAGTACGCCTAGGGCGGCCCCTTCCGACCCGTCCACTCACTTTCGATCTGTATATCTCTATCGTCAATCTTCTTTCATCCATCCTTCCCAAATGACCGAACCATCGAAGCAATGCCCTTGTATGTACGTACTACACGTACAAAATGTAATTTTTTGGACTTAAACTAAAGATATCTATTTGCGATTTGAATATTAGTAACGGATATTGGACAATGCCTTCTCTGGTGACTGACTTAAAAGGATAGCAATTATTTAACTGACGTAAGATTGAATATAAGGAAAGTATGGTGACAATTTTAGGGTCACAAACGAATTGGCAACAAATATATCCCATATACTACAATATCTTGGGATTGGTGGATCGTTCTCACAGGCTTTGTGATAAATTTTAGACGTTAAAGTGTATCAAATCAAACAATGCCTTTTAGTTAGGTAGGTTAGCTGCAAGATCGTTATTCTAACATTGTATTGTAATTTTATGTCATAAAAACTATACTACATTTGAAATGAAGCGCTTCTAAACGTGAGTTAAGCCTTTTTTTCGACGCAAGATACGTACTTGGCTTTTTATATAGCATGGCAGATATGTAAGAGATACGAAGCGTGACTAAAATACATTACAATCCCAGTGTATTTATAAATATATATTAAACAGCAAATGAAGAGTTTTTACTCGTCTAAATGCAATCAGTTTCAGTTAATAACGATAAAGTGACAATTGTTCACGAGTTTGAAAAAGGAACGCCCTCTTTAAAATGTCCCTGAGTACGACGGTAAGTTTTCAAGAGATCTTTCAATAAGAATCACGTTTAAAATTACTCTTTAGTGAATTAAGATTTCCCACGTCACCCGAGCATTGCCGAGTGGTCCCGACGGCGGCCGATCTTCCACGAAGAAACCTTGGCGACCGATGTGGTTCTGGTGTGTTATACGTTAGTTGTGCAATCAGAGTTTCAGATTATAGGCTTTGTTAGTGTTATAATTGAATTAATGTTACTAAGTTACGTGTTACGTCTTAAGGAATATATAATACATACTTGTTAATGTAGTATTACTTACAATTAAAACAATACCACACACGTTTACCTTATCTGATTTTTATATGATATGAATTCTCGAAACTTCCGTGTGTAAGTGATATCAATATTGTAACTACATTGCAGAGCGAATATACAAAGTCCTTTAAAACGTGTAACTTTAACTCTCTAACAGACTTTACCCTGAACACTCTTGCATTGTATGCATGTTATTAAATCAGTAAAGAAATAACTGATACGAACATAGCCAACATTGTAAACATATTGCGTAGTTATGAAAAGGCATACGCAGTGAATGTCGTCTTAATTTAACAATATTAGACCGGATGACCAAAAAATACAGAATATAAAGGATTAATACATTTTACAAACATAGTAACCAATACATTTTTCCTTTCTCGACCTAAAAATAAAAATCCTTGACTAGTTTGACCTCAGTCAAAACAAAATGATCGGCTAAAATCTGCCACCGAGTCCTAGAGGACTAGCATCGGTATTAAATTCAGTCCTGTAATTAATACAGTAATACATATAAAGGAACAATCGCACACATTTACCTAGTCCTAAACTAAGCTCTAAGCTTGTGCAATGGGTAGGTATTAAGAAATAGACAAACTTAAATATGTATAAGTATAGAAAAATTCCAGGACTAAAGAACAAGTGCGGATGGTAGGACCTTGTGCAGGGTCCGTCCGGATCGCTACCACCAACTTATCCATTAACCTACCGCCAAACAGCAGTGTTCGCATTGTTGTGTTCCGGTTTGGGGATAAGACAGCAGGTGAAATGACTAGCATAGAGGCATTCCATCTTAGTCCTCAGGGTTGGCAACGCATTTGCAGTCTTAGGATTGCATTGCAGTCTTGTGAATGCGAATGTCTATGGGTCACAGTTTCCACTTACCATCAGGTGGCCTGTGTGCTCGTTTGTCTTCTCTATGACATAAAATAAATAAGTACTCGTGATCATCACTCTAATATTGACCAATAGCGGGTCGACACTAAAAAGAAAAACTAATTAAAGAAGTTCTGGCTTGACTCTATCTCCTAAATATCAATTATCCTCTAGGTACGTAAAATGTAGTTTATGTATGTATATTTAACTATTAATATGTATATTTCTACATCTATTTAAGTAGGTATTTGAATGTAGTTTTATTTTAAATTTATTTATATATAAGTTTTATTGGTTACTAAATGTGCTATATTCTTCTTCTTGTACACTTGTTTACTCGTTGCACAACCGTTCACTCTTCTCAATCTCTCAAGGGTTAGCTGGAAGAGATCCCTTAAAGGGATAAGTTCGCCTTTGTACATATTTTTATATTAATTGTATTGTTATGGTTTTTGTTTACATACATACATACATACACTAGGCTTTACCTACCGCGATGTCTAATCGTTTATGTCTGGTATAACTAAGCATTATCACTCATTACACGTTCATCTACAAATTTCTTTAACCATGGCCAACCGTATTTTAGCTAAAATCCGCTTTGTTTTAACTACATAAAGTGTACATCTCGTTGTAATCGCCTAGGAACCGAACCTTGAACGTGGCAGGAGCGAGGCCGGAGATACACACGGAAGGTTACATTGTAATCGTTTAAAACAGTACTCGATATGGCGTCAGATTTGCATGGAAAATATACAACTGGGCGGTCAAAGTGTTATGCAAAATCGACTGTATAACAAGACTTTAACTTGTCTAACATAAGTCACAATTTGGTATGGCTGTGGTGAAGTTTGTTCTTTCAAACAATTTGTATTTTTATTGCTTGTGAATAGAGTGTGAATTTGGTTAGCGCGGTTGAGTAGGTCAATTATAGCGTTTTTTGCGAACTTTGGCATAGCAACAAATTTAACAATTGCCTCATTGAATGGGCTTAGCTTGTTCGGAGGAATTTGTGCTTAAAGTTGTGAACGCAAGGTGTTAAATTGTTTGAACACGTGTTAACTGTATTTTTGATGGTTGAGAAATTAATGGGGGTTTAGAGAAGTAAAGAACATTCTACTCGTAGTCTTTAGATTATTTAACACTGTTAGGCATTTGGTCTCAAAAACTTATACATCTTGGTTAAACATATATGGGTAGGTATGTTAGGCAGATCTCTATTTATAAAAGTATACCTACTGCATTATTTTTAAATTTATCATACAGTTTGTTTGTACGAGGGCTGCTACTTAGGTAACCGGAATCCAGGATTCCAACATTTTTAAACGCTATATCTGACCTCCATGGTAAAATTTGAACTTTTTTTAATACTGGCCGCTATATATTTTTTTTCTTATGTACGCTAGTCTTTTGTTTTTGGCGGGTTTAAATTTTAATCTCGCTGCAAGAATGGAACTCACTCGTGAAAATATTCGTGCTATGATTTAATACGATTTTCGGCGTGGTTTAACGCAACAACAGTGCATAGATCAACTAACTTCGACTTTTGGTGATGAAGCTCCATCCAAAACTACTGTGTATCACTGGTTTAGTGAGTTCAATCGTGGACGTAGTATGCTCAGGGACGAAGTTAAGGATGGTCGCCCGAAATCGGTCGTTGTACCACAAAATATTGAAGCTGTGCGAAAACTTATAATGCATGACCGTCATGTTACGTATCGCGAGATAGAGGCGACTATAGGCATATGTATGACGAGCATTAATAAGATATTACATGAACACTTAGCTGTGAAAAAAATTTGTTCGCGTTGGATCCCGCACAACTTAACTAAGGATCAAAAAGAGGCTCGCGTCGAATGGTGCAAGGAAATGTTGAAAAAATATAACCGTGGTGACTCAAAAGCTGTTTATAATATCTACACAGGTGACGAATCCTGGATCTATGCGTATGATCCCGAAACTAAACAACAATCAACGGTGTGGGTGTTTCAAAATGAGCCGAACCCTACGAAAGTAACTCGTGCAAAAAGCACCTTGAAGCAAATGGTGGCCTGCTTTTTTGGTATTAATGGCCATGTGGCTACAGTGCCCCTAGAGAATCGTAAAACGGTTAATTCGAAGTGGTACACGACCATTTGTTTGCCGGAAGTATTTGAAAAAATACGGAAAAACAACCAGCGACGGAGAATCATTCTGCACCATGATAACGCCAGCTGTCATACATCACGTGAAACGACTCGATTTTTGGAAGGTCAAAATATAGAATTAACGGGTCATCCACCTTACAGCCCTGATTTGGCACCCAATGATTTCTATTTATTTCCAAATGTAAAGAATAAATTACGTGGTCAACGATTTTCGACCCGTGAAGATGCCGTCGACGCGTTCAGACAGCACGTTTTGGAGATACCTCAGTCAGAGTGGAAAAAGTGCTTTATAAATTGGTTTCAACGTATGCAAAAGTGCATCGATTATCACGGAGAATACTTCGAAAAACAATAAAACCATATTTAGCCATGTACGTTTGTTTATTTTTTCTATTCCGGTTACATAAGTAGCAGCCCTCGTATAGTAAAGAAGCTAATGTTATGGTTGCCTCAAAACCGGAGTAAACATACATTTTACTTTAAAAGCTACTATTTTCATTCAAACTGTAAACCTAGGAAAATAATATCTAGTAGATAAAATTGTTACATTATTATAAAAGATAAAAAGACGAAAATTGTAACACAATGATGTAGAAATGGTGGAGACGCTGGGATCAATCTCTATATGTCCGTACTACTACTAAACTAACTAATGAGCGTCGTATGATAGAATCCTAAGGCAAATTCGCAATTAATATATAAGTAATCAAAGAGCAAACAAGGGCCAATTAATCTAGACCGCAAACAATAACGAATCTTATTACGTGCGGGACAAAGCTTAATTAGCATGCCACGTAGGGACTGACCGGGTTAGCGTTAAGTAGGTATAACATTAAGTTAGTGTTGACACAAAAAACGTTCGTTTGCTTATAATTAATCACCAGAAAACTACCGTTAGGGGCTTGAAATTGTATCAACAAAACTGTATAAGGGTATGCTTTGTGTTCGCTGTAGTTATTTAGAACGTATAAAAAATTATTCTTCAAACGGGTTACTATTTGAACCGATTTAAAGTTCAAACAAATGTTTCAAGAACTATTAAAATATAAAGCACATACTATTAACCTCACGATATTATACAATATACAAACGTTTTACGGGTTACTGACTGCGATTGACTTATTTTCAGTCTACGGCAGGCTACTGCGCCGCGAATGTCGCAATATCAGGCATATCAACAAAGGTAATAGCGGTCAATATTCCGCAGAAAATAAATCGATCGTAAACAACAGTGAATCATTTAAATCTCCCGGATATCTGTAAATAACTAGCTTTTTTCCGCGAGTCCGTCTGTTTCTACTGTATTCTTACGGCAATTTTTTTTTACGGGATAAAAATATATTAAAGTCCACATTAATTTATAATATTTGTGAGGATATAACCATTTTTAAGATTGTCGTCTAGAGTTTCATTTTAAAACACAGCCGCAATTGTCCCTCTTACTCTCAAGTAACTACCTACACGATGAAGAAATAAGACAGAAGATTAGCCATAGAAGTGTCTCGAAGTTCTCACGATCGCTACTGTAGTTAGAATCGTTCCCACCAATCAATATTATGACTATTATGACACTGTTTCAATGTATTAATTACAACTCCCATGACAAATACACTCGAAGGTGAACGGGGCTTGAACAAAACTGATATGCAAGATCCATAACTCGTCACGACTGCCACGAATAGGTATATTAGGCAACGCGGCAACCCATTAACAGTGTCTTGTGCAAGCGACTTAGCAAATACGGCAAATAGGCCAATGCGTTTGGGAACTACCTGAATAAGGGCTTATAAACATCGAGTTGGGCACTTTGTTTATGTATCTTTAGGTGCAGGGGACCGATAAGAACTGTTATTTAGAACATATTGACCTACCTACATACACAACTAACTTAGCAATGTGCGCAATGTTGCACATGCATCATTTAAGTGTTTCACGGCCTCTATTCTAGCTAGGTGGTATAAACCATATCGTATTTGATCTGTTATGGTATTGTTTTTAATTCGGCAGCGATTACTGTCAACGATCTATCAAAACGCTGACAATACAGGTCAAAGACGATATGGTTTATATCGCCTAGTATCTCGGCCCTACATTAAAAGCGATACTTAAGATGTAAGAAAAATAAAAACTGTATTGATATTAATAAGGACTTCTCGCTATCATCTTCTGTATCATCTTCACTTCACAAGCCAAAGACGAGCCCTGCAGAACTATGTGAGAGTATTACATGAAAAAAATAGTGTGATCATGTGTGTGGAAAGGGGGGTGAGACTGCTAGATACCATAGAGGCATTCCATCTTAGTCCTCAGGGTTAGCATTTACTGTCTTGAGATTGTTTTTTTTTTATCTTCAGAACCCAGTTCCCATCTGGAAATATGGTCTGAGCTTCTACTCGGTAAAATCAGAGGTGTTCTTATTATCAACGTTTTGATATCTCTTTATTTACTTTGCAGTAATGGCGGCCGAGAAACAATACGAACGTCCAAGGCCATATGGTTTCATCAAGTTAAATAGAGGTCTTGTGTGCAAGTTTGCCTCCCCGTGGCATAAAGAAGTGCATTGCTTGTATTTTATCAATTACAACGGCCATTGTTGTGTGGAAGTATCTACTAGTGAAGCGAGTTGAGCAAGCACGTTGCTTCTGTCCGGTTTGCCGCCCTTGGACTATAAGCATTTAATTATTTGGCTCATTAATGTTACCAGTAAATAAATTACATTTCGATTAGTTAATGATTGGAGGTGCTAAATATACGGGGACAAATTAGCAGGCGGTAGATTGTTGGTTTTTTTTTTATGTTTGAAAAGATTTCCTTTGGATAGCCTGATGTGATGTGATTTCAAAACAAAAACGAATAAATTTAAAGTAATTACTTCTAGAGTATTCTTTGAATTTTCTGAGGAAGCACGGCACTAAAGCAGGAAAATGTAAAATGAAAACCTGGCTCGAGCATAATACAGAGTTACTAGACTAAACCAACAAATGAAGCAAGAAAAGACAAAAAATAAAGCTGTAAAACCAGCTGTTCGACAAGTTATCGTATTGTCAACGTAATGATGGGTCTCGTTTACATGTGATGGCGGCACAGGAAAAACATAACGATAAAATTTCAAAAGCAAATAGGTTTTGTCGAGTAGAATAGACCTTAGGGGGCTTAATATGGCTGCGTTTATGTGACAAAATGTGGTTAAAACATAAGTCACTTTCTGACACGTATAAGTATGAGAGTGACGGATGCCTTATCTTCATTTTGTCACGTGATAAACACAACCATACTATGCCCGCTGGACGAAGAACAAACATCAACAATACTTGAACAGAACGCCATAGCTCGATTGAGGCACGGCTCGATCGACCTTCGCGCCATGCACCGCTAGACCGAAGAAAACACCTACTACATAACGCTTAGTGTAACACGAGAAAATCCGGAAACCGCCACTTAAATCCTCATTGAGTGGGTTACGCAACTCTTCAATTTAGTTGTTTACTACCTCGTCTGTCAAAATCGCGCTTGATCGGAAATGCGTCGGAGTTGAACATTAATAACAATAACGTCTTGGACACAACATATCAATTTAGTCGCTCACTAGGTTACGGTGTACGTCACGATGTTAATAAATGGATGAAAGTGATACATATATTCAAGACTCATCGTTCAACCTTTGCCATCTGCAGTAAAACTTCTTCGCAGTACATTTTATAACCTATTCATAGGTTTGAGGTTATAATTTGTACAGGTAACAGGATGGATATGACTAACTATTAAATTCAATAGGTACTTCCGAGTGCCGAGTCCCTGTCACTCGAGACTAAATCGAGAGAAAGGGATGGTGCTGACTAATTTTGAGCTTCGGTTTTTAAAGCAAAGAAAAGCAAGGGTCCCTGGTGTCATTTTATTATGAACCACTATTCTGCCCTCCTTCGGAAAACAAAAGGCATATCTACTATATGAATTGTATTGCACTTCCAACCTCATTATAAACTTTGAAACTTCAATATGCTTCTACGAATGAATTGCACTTATGCCTTTTCTCCGTACGAGGGCAGTATTATACGTGACTGCGAAATTTTAAATCCACTAATTTAGAGAACTGTAGAAGGTCGAATATTATAGTTAGCTGCGACAGCAAATAAGGTTCTTCTATCAATACCACAATATGAATTAACATCATCGATCACTATTATGGAATAATATTACTAAGATGGCCGCTCGGCCAATACAAACGGAAATTGATATTTCTTTGTCCGAATCTATCCTAGTATAAATGTATTGTTATCTTCTTACATAAAAGCTTTGAGCCTAACATTTACATTCTCGCTATAACAGCCTATATTTGAGCCTTGACCCCAATTCATATACTTCTAAAGTAGAGGACTAGTCTAGACGTTTATGTAATACATTACTGGATGAACGAATGAATTAGAATATAGATTTAAGGCGTAAATACCGCTTAACGATCTTAAGGAACGTTTTACATTTTTTATAAACTTATTTAGTAATGAAAAGTATCCTAGAGGCTAATGTTTTAGGTCATGTGTATGTAAGACATGATACTTACAAAAACGTAGTAAGATTGAAATTAAATTTAATTAATACAAAGTACCTTAAAAACGTAGTTTAGTATTGGTAATTGAGAAAGATAGCTAGTCAATAATATTTTAGTGTCTAAACCATTTGACAGCCAATTTCTTCTGCTTGTTTCGGTTTAGAAATGATCACGTGTACGTACGGTCGGCGTTATAGGTGTTAGCTATAAGGCCGACTATACCCAAGTCACATGAGATTTTAAGAACTAGTTTGAATTCTAATCTTCGGTACTGAATGGACAAATAACGAGATCCTGTAGCGTAGTAGCGTCCGTTGGCCGATACTGTCCTATCGGTTTATCGTGTTAGAGACTCTTCTAAGGTGTCATAGATTGTTGACTGCCAGTTACATTACCAGTTAGAACATGTTTTGATGGACGTTACATTTCTTTTTATGGCAAGGAGAAGGCACACGATTCAAGCCACCTGATGATAAGTGAGATCTGAGATCCATAGACATTTCAATTCTTAAGATTGCAATCCTAAGACTTTATACGCGTTGCCAACGCTGAGGGAGGACTAAGATGATAGGCATCTACCAGGGGCGTAACTATACTACCCTCCAACGGAAAAAAGGCATATCTACTATATGTTTTTTTTTATGGCATAGAGAAGACAAACGAGCACACAGGCCACCTGATGGTAAGTGGAAACTGTGACCCATAGACATTCGCATTCACAAGACTGCAATGAAATCCTAAGACTGCAAATGCGTTGCCAACCCTGAGGACTAAGATGGAATGCCTCTATATGCTAGTCATTTCACCGGCTGTCTTATCCCCAAACCGGAATACAACAATGCGAACACTGCATTGTATTGCACTTGCGACCGTATTATAACTTTTGAGAATTGAACATGCTTCTATGAAGTAATTGCACTTGTGCCAATATCTCCCTACTAGGGCAGTATAGTGTAGGGTGGCAGCGGGTCCCCCAGTCCGAAAGGCCTAATATTTATTTCATTTTTAATACGGACCGACCCTGTACAAATCTAGTATATATAATTGTAGTTATATTGCTTTGTTTATGCCGGCGAGTGCGGTTCAAACACACTGCGAGTGCATGGAGTGTTGTGAGAAACAATGACGACTTATTAATGCAAACAGGTGTTGTTTTTTTTGGAATGTGGAACAATTTGGATGTTACTGGATATTGTTTACCTAGGTATTTAACTACTTATTGCTTCTAAAATTATATTGACGATATTAATATTCATAGTTCAGCTCAAGGTGGCTTTTTCAATGTTTTTTTTTTACATTCTGCTTAAAAACGCTGTTTGGTTTTACTTTGCTGCAATTGCTCATATTTATTCAATTTCGGACCGCCGTTAGGTGTGATTTTATCATTTTAATAAATTTAAATGCATCTACGTAATCACTAGAGAAAGTTACATATGTCTTTCATTTCTACATCTGGCTGCGTTCTTCTCGGTCTGTCAGTTCTACTAATACTAGTAAGTAAAATGGCTGTGATATACAGACCTACGGACAACTTGCAACCTGTCACTAATACACTGGTAAACATCTCAGCCTAAGTGTGCAAAATGTGGTTACAGAATTATCAACAAGTTTCTAGAGTTGTTGGTAATTCTGTAGCTCTGCCTACCCCACTTTGGGAATAAAGGCGTGAGTTTATGTATGTATGTATGTATGGACAGTTCCAGACTATAATAACAAAATTAAAAAGGTTCCGTTGCTGCCATTTGGCTACGGAACCCCCGAAGTCCACGGATCACTGTCCCCTAACATCGATGCAACCCGTTGCCTTCATTAGAAAAAAGCGCGTAAGTGTCATAAAATCTTAAATGTATTAGTGACCTTAATCCTTAACAAACAGGGTTCAAATCGCTTTGACCATCAAATTGCGCTTGCGTCTTTTACATTTAGGAGAGCAGCACGATCGTTGCCTGTGCGTTGCGTCGTCGCAACGCTATGACTTTGATATAGAGCGACGCGGCAACGCCCGTGTGGCACCTCTCTATAGCAGGCTATAGACGCCCTCCTAAAGAACTCAAGCGCAATTTGATGGTCAAAGCGATTTGAACCCTGTGTGTTAAGGATTAAGGTCACTAATACATTCGAGATTTTGTGACACTTACGCGCTTTTTTCTAATGAAGGCAGCGTGTTCTCTCTAAAGCAGGCTATAGACGCCCTCCTAAAGGACGCATGTGTAATTTGATAGTCAAAGTAAATTTAAACCCCCAATCTTAGGACATATTTTAATAGTTCTATGAGACATACGCCCTTTTTTCTAAGCAAGGCAGATACGCCTAAGGACTTCATACTTTTATACTGCCTTTTTCTTTCAGACAGTAACATGTCAGATCAAATGATAGCAGCGTTCGGGTTTTATGTTATAGCACGATGTCACGTACTGCATAGAACGTGCAGCGATCACGTGGCAGTCACGTGAGTTCGATGGATGGCTTGAAGGGCGAATACCCAATCAATAACTTGTGCGATTTCATGATTACCTATAAACTTATAAATGCCTCTTTCGATATACATATTAGATTGATTGGTCGGCACGCGGCAGCGTTCGCATTGTTGTGCTCCGGTGTAGGAATTAGACAACAGGTAAAATTAGTATATAGAAGAGGCATTCCATCTTAGACCACAGGGTTGGCAACGCATCTGCAGTCTCGAGATAGTCATCGTAAGATTGGAAATGTCTATGGGCTTCAGAGTACGTTCATTTCACCGGTTGTTTTACGCAGCGGAACACAACGATGTGAACACGCCTGTTAGACGGGAGGTTAAAGTATAAGACGGTAGTAGCCCAGGCGAACCCCGTATAAGGTCTTTCCACCATCCACCACTAGAATGATGATTAGTTTATGATTATTACGAAATTTGTCAAGATCGTAGCAAGTGGAAAGAAGTGGTCTCTGCCTACCCCTCTGGGAAACAGGCGTGATTTAATGTATGTATGTATGTATGTATGTATTACGACAAGAAACTAAAATGCAACAAATGCCAAAGGCTAATACCCGTATTTATAGTCAAGAAAAGTAATTACTTGAGTATTAGTAGTGTCAAAAGTCATATAAAAATCGTTACTTTAGTCATTACTTTTACACAAGTAATTACTTTTCTTGACTATAAATACGGGTGTTAGTGTTTTTCTTTAAACTACATAATATACCAACCTTCACAATCCTACACGTGCCTGAAAAGACTTGTTTACGTTCCTACAGTTATAATTAGTTTAATTAAGCACTCGTCAATACAGACAGACGATATAATTCTCAATACAGGTCGGCTTTTAATAGAAACGTATCAACGTAGTTACGGCTAACGCTATTTATAGTCGGCAATGGAATGAAAACATCAATAAGCTAGGGATTTGAATTTGAACGAACATCAACTTACATAATTTGCAATTAAAATAGTTTTTGAAACTCTAGTCCTTTATGTCCCAAAGGACACGCTCCATACAGTAGGTTATTCCTAGAATTTATACCTCACCCACCACTTTGTCAGATCCTAGAAAAGGGGAATACAATTTATCTGACGTGCATCCTCTATTTTACCAGCCATACAATTCCGTGAAAATTTTATAAACGACTGGAGTCTACACCCACATATTCGATATTATGTGTGTCTAGTCAGTTTTATACACATTTTCATCATTTCATTTTCACGATGTGGATTGAAAGAAGATGTAGTGACTAAAATCGAAAAGGGTATGCTAAGGTGGTTTGGTCATTTAGAAAGGATGGATGAAAAAAGAGTTACGAAAGAGATATGGCGAGTGAGAATGAGCGGAGATGTCTGTAGGAGACGGACCTACAGTGATCAGATTCGCGATGTACTGATTAAGGGCCAAATCAAAAGCACCCGAAACCGCTGTACGTGCATGAAGAGATTGATGAATGTAGAGGAAGCGAAAATTGTGTGTTTAGATCGGTGCACCTGGCGTTCCATAATCTCTGCCTACCCTATTGGGAGACAGGCGTGAAGGTATGTAGGGTGATGGCACCAATGTTGGACACTTTTAGATGAAAGGCACCAGTAATGGACACTTAACTCTTAATTCAAATTTCATACGGTCGTAAACTGATTGTTGCAAAGCAAATGAATAACCCTTATCTTCTGTGAAATAAGAATCAAGTGTCCATCATTGGTCTCTGTCCATTATTGGCTCCGTCACCCTATGTATGTATGTGTTTCATCATTAAATGTGACTTTAGGTAAAATTACCACGCTTTTTCACATAATTATTACCTACATCAGAGTACAATCTCACACAAATTGACCTAGCCCCAAATTAAGCTTTAGGCTCGTACTATGAGTACCTAAATAGAGAAATACATACTTAAATACATAGAAAACATCCAAAGCTCAGGAACAAATACTCGCATATATTTGCCCGTACAGGGAATCGAACCCGGGACCGATAGCTTCATAGGCAGGGTCACTACGAACTAGGCTAAACGCGTCATCAAATCTTCGGTGGCACCTACTGCAATTACCGCGTAAGTAACCAATTCAATAAGTTGCAAAATATGTTTTACAGATTTACTTGCTAGGGTGTATATTGCACCTTATTTACTTTGTTAGTTACGCTGTATTACAGTACCTATCTACTACTCTCCACTCTATCTAATGTAAAAGATAAAAAGATAAAAGATGTTTATTCAGTAAGTAGGCCGCACGCACGGGCACTTTTACACGTCAAAAATCTACCAGCGCTTCGCAAGAGACCACTACTGCTGAGAAGAAGCGCCGCAAGAAACTCAACAGTACTTAAGTCGTTTTTTATGTAACACAACAAACTGACTCTGCAAAATACCAGTAATACAGTTAAATGCTAAAGTAAAAGATTATCTTTCAACAAAGAAAATAACTGAGTAATAATGAACAGTTTATTTTCCATCTTACGACGCAGATACCTTGAAGGAAAGCAGTCTCAGAGAATATATTTTGAGTGATTTGACTTTTAGCCGAAACCAACGTCGCTTGGCCGAAAGCCGAAACCGTTGACTAACTACCAATATCAATAGTAATTAATCTGAAGTACTGTGCCGACCATGAATTATTGGGATGAGCATGATGATGAATTTTACTCTTATCCCAATCATTCATAATCGGCGTAGCATTTCTTTTCCTTCGATATTAGCCGTCTCAGTATTCACTCCCTTGTTTTTCATATCCCTCTTTACACATTCCATCCATCTCCTATCAGGCCTCCCCCTACCTCTATAGCCTTCCAGATTAATCTTCATAACTCTTCTCGTCACATGATTTTCATTCCTCCTCATGTCATGAGTCATGACATGCCCGTACCATAGGCTTGACTTTTGACTTTTTATGAGTATCTTTTAAAAAATAGACCTGTTTGTTAAGTCAAATGACAGTTAACAATGTGTAGTCATTACAACGACGACATGTTTAGCATAGTTAGTGACCCTGCCTACAAAGCTAGCGGTTCAGGGTTCGATTCAAGGTATACGCAAGTATTTTTATGTTAAGCGCAAGCATTTATTCCTGAGTCAGGGATGTTTTCTATGTATTCCATTATCTTATAAGTATGTTTATCGTTATAGTAGTCATTTTACTTACCTAGAGCTTAGTTTGGGACTATATCAACTCGTGCAAAATTGTCCTCCGATATTTGAATTTACTTATTATTAGCCGAGATTCAACTTTCGGCGAAAACCGATTCAGTCAAACACTATTCCAAGCATCTACATTTACTGATTTAGAACTTGTTTATTCTTGAAGGTAAAAGGAGTCTAGACTTTTCGAGAAATAGAGATGCAAGATAGAACACAAAGAGAATCTATATAATGTTATGACCTACTTAACGGAGGACGAGTAAGTAGACATCTAGAAATTTCAGGGATCATATTAAAATACCTTTGACTTTTATCATGTAGCCAGTCTTACAGCCGATAGCCTGTATTTTAATTTATTATTTTCGTATCAATATTAATGTTAACAGGGATAAATATAGCCTAATGATCCTCGTGGCATTTCAAAATTTGTCTATAGTCCATTTCTTTTGATACTATATCAAAACAAAACAAGAAAACCACGTGATATATTATATCGTCAACCAATAGAAGTAGATCACTGATACGTCAAAGCTTGACAAAGAGTTTTGATTGGCCGTAACAGTCAAGTGGTTTGATTTGTTTATCTACATTTAGTTACTTATCTAAAGAAGCGGAGTATAGCCACTAAGCATACAGGAACAGAAGGTCACAAGCAATCAGTCATAAAGATACAAAAACAGGACATTACCCTCCCTGGGTAGTCGAAATGTAGGGTGAACCGATTACCGATTATTGACCACATAAACTTTATTACAAGGTAATAGAGAAGATAATTCAACAATTACTAGGTGCTAGGTGGTATTTTGATGCCAGTAATAAGGTGTTACCATACATGTAGAGGGAGTATAAAAAGGGCTAATAGAATAGAACTTGTCGCACTTGTTACAAATGCCCTTCGTTAAAAAAAGTCGTCTATATACGACCGCTTTCGATTGAATTCCAAAAGTGTACCACTTTTTAGGTGTGGCAGTGTGTGACTCTCGATTAGTGTGCGTAAGTTTGCAGAAGAAAAAGGTGGTACGCTTTACATTTGGTTACACGGGATCTATGTTTTCCTACATTTACGGGTGTTACCCTAGAAGTATTAAGACACATAGACCTGTAAACTAATTTAACCTCACAAAGAGACTACGGCCTAGACCTCCTCGTGATGAGAGGAGGCCTGTACTCAACACTGGGTCTTGTATAGACGATTATGTATGTAGCAGCTACTGGAACAGTACGTAAGCGGGGCCAAGCCGAAGGTAATTAATATATCACCCCCCCCCCCCCCCTTATACTTAAATCCATCCAATACCCACAAATACTTGCCGATACCGGGAATCGAACCCGGGACCGCTAGGTTCGTAAGCAGGGTCGTCGTCGTTTATGATTGCGTGTGCCTCATCTAATAAAATATATTAATATAATTAATTACCTTGATTAAACAATCGATTGAAAAAAGTCATTAATCGAGACAAAGGCGTATGTCAAACAGCGTGACAGGCGCACGTCAAACGAATATAAATAATCTATCGAGTATTTCATAATCGAATGAAGCAATTACTGCGAGTAGATTATAGATTCGATAGTTTCGCACGCACGGTACATTACATTACAATATTTTTGAATAATGGGAAGGAAGTTGTAAAAAGTAGGCCTAAATGAGAACGTATCACGAAAACTATAGCACCAGTTTAATTAAATATAATTAAATTGAACCAGTTCAATGGTAACGATAAATAATAATTAAGTACCTATATAAAATATAGCTATGCCTGTATATCGAATAGTTCTTGAGCTGAATATATTAAATGTAATATCTTATCGCTGCTGATGAGATATTGATAAGATTAAACAAAAACATCAGGTTTTGATTTTCACAATACATATGTTTTATGGAATGAGCAGAGTAAAGCATACGATCAACCTGGGTAGTGATTCTGTAAACAACGCCGGTCGTGCGGACTGTCGAGTGATATCCAAGCGGCGAGATTAAGTAGCCCCGTCAGTGCGAACAAAACACATTGTAGCGCGTGCATTTTCAATTAAACAGCCTTATACGTTCGACCCATCGTGCTGCTAAATTGAAAATGCACGCGCTACAATGTGTTTTGTTCGCACTGACGGGACTACTTAATCTCGCCGCTTGGATATCACTCGACAGTCCGCACGACCGGCGTTGTTTACAGAATCACTACCCTGGGCCTATATTGCAGGCGGTAAAAACGATATCGTATTTGACCTGGAATAGTTTATAACTCGGCCGCCATTACTGTCAAGTAAACAAGAGCTATCAAAACGTTGACAATACTTACGATAGCAGGTCAAAGACTATATGGTTTTTACCATCGAGAATACTGCCCTGCTAAAACAAATGCCGGTAGCTCAGTCAAAACTCCTGTAGGAAATGTAGCCTTATTAGTAATGGGAGAGGGGTTCTATCTGCTTCGGCTATTAAGTTAGAGATATCGCCTTTTGGCTTATGAGGGCAGGTATTATGGATATGAGTCCCGAGAAAATTAGCAAGTCGAGCCAATCTAGAAAGTGTTGTTTATTATAACTAAATATAGTATGACATATGTTGTTATCTGTGGTTGTCATTTAAAAAAAATAAAGATTATTCGGTAATGGAAAGTCGGTGTTTTAATAGGTTATGGGCCCAGCACGCTTCCACTGATCCCTGAGACTTACATGAACACTTGATTCTTTGACTTTTCATCAAGGTTTTCATTAATTGCACATTAATACGCCGTTATATAACTTTAATTATTAATCCCCTCTTTTTATCTGCAAATATACCTTGACACCTGTCTCCCAATGTGGTACACAGAGACTATGGAACGCCATGTGCACCGGTCTAAACATACAACTTTCGCTTCCTCTATTCATGAACCTCTTCATGCACATACGTTTTATACAGCGTGTGGGGGAAGGAGCATTGCAGATTTGTTTGAGGATAGAGTCTTCGGCTCTTTGAATCATTGAGATGCTGGAGTCACATGCAGAAACCCACGGTCGGTAAATACTAGACCGATTATTTTAATACTTTGTATATTCGTCAAAAATACCCTAATAAACGTGTAGTGTTCGTCTATGGAGTCCATAGGCTGAGAACAAATTGTATACCTTTCTTGTTTAAAGTCGGTACGTATACGGTTTTTTATTTTTTATTTTTTTTTATGTCATAGAGAAGACAAACGAGCACACAGGCCACCTGATGGTAAGTGGAAACTGTGACCCATAGACATTCGCATTCACAGGACTGCGATGCAATCCTAAGACTGCAAATGCGTTGCCAACCTTGAGGACTAAGATGGAATGCCTCTATGCTAGTCATTTCACCGGCTGTCTTATCCCCAAACCGGAACACAACAATGCGAACACTGCTGTTGTAGAGCGATGATCCTACATTGACCATACTATAAGATGGAATGCCTCAATGCTAGTTATTTCACTGGCTGCATTTCCTCCATACCTAAACGCATAAATGCGAATACAGCTTGGCAATAGGTTAGTTACTGCAATTCGGCTCGCTGTCTGCCGCTTGGCTTACTACAGCAGTTAGCAACTGACATAACTCCCACCTCCCTAGTCCTCCCACCCCCCCTTATTACCTACTCGCGGAAACGGAAAATTATGTAATGAGCACTAATTATTCTAATTGAACGGCGAATGTTATATTTTATAGGCCAACTATTTGTATGTATACTTTTTATTGTACAGTCACCACCCGCGAATGTTACGCCACTTGCCACTCTTCTTAATTTAGCCGTGTACTACACTCGGGTAATATGTCAAGTCGGCTGTCAACCCAAAATGCATTACACGGTTAAATTAAGAAGAGTGGCAAGTGGCGTAACATTCGCGGGTGGTGACTGTACAAGACATTGTGTTGCGCGCGACTCCGTCCACGCAGAAAAATAAAACATAGCCTATGTCAATCAGGGTGAATGTAGCTTTCCAATGGTGAAAGAATTTTTGAAATCGGCACAGTAGGTTTTGAGTTTAATAATTACAAACATACACACACGCAAAAATACAAATCTTTCCTCTTTATAATATTAGTGTAGATGTACATAGGCGAACTTTTCCATACGGGCTCTTCCAGTTAAACTTGGAGTAGAAAAAGCATAGAAAATGTAATGTACATAAATCAGATAAACTGAATTTGTGTGATACGAGCGAGTATTTGTGTCTTACTCTTTGATGTTTTCTATTTATTTCTTTATATAAGAATGTCTATTGTTGTTAAGTACCCATAGTCCAAGCTAAGAGCTTAGTTTGGAACTAGGTCAATATATGTTTATTTTTATTTTTGTCTTAAAATTTTGATGGTCTCCTCCTTCTTCCATCCTCCCTTTTTTCGAGTTACAAGTCTTACGTTCGGACCCTAGACCACTAGAGTGTACAGTAAGGTCGTAAGGCCTACCGCCATTAGCATCTGACATAACTCCCAAGTTCAATGCTGGACCGTAGTCACCCACTTGTGTGTCCTACTGACCCGCTTACGCATGACCTCGTGGCTTGGCACACTTTTATACCACCAGCAATACAACTCAAAAGCATCTCTATCGCTTTGTGCTAAGGTTGATAATGTTTGAGTGGGTTGTTGTTTTTAGCGCTGAGACGTTATAGACCTTGTTGTAAGGGGTTGGAGTTGGTTTTATGTTGAGTTAAACGTAGTTTTGGAAATGACCTCTATGACATTGATTTGACAGTTTTTCATTATAATGAGGTTTTCCTCAATTTTGAAGGACGTGCGTTTTTTTTAATAATGCAAGTTAAAACATAACAAACATTAAGGTTTAAAATGTTAAAGTTTCATTGAGGATTATGGTTGTCAAAAATGTTAATGTACTTAATTTTATTAATGAATGTTCTTTTTTTATCACAAATACGTAAATCCACTTGTTTCTGCATGTCAGTGCTGTGACCACGGTAATCATCCCACACGAGTGGGCGAGTCTATATTTACCACCGAATCCGCTCCGTGTTGACGTCAACAAGGGGTAGGAAGCCTTCTATTATAACTAATTTACCCCTTTGATACACATTGAACAAAGTTTTCTCGAAATGTGATTTGTTGTGTTCAAATTTAAGTGGCACGTGTAAGAAATTGAAGCGACTTGAGACGGATTTAAGGAAGTCATAACACTTGTTACGTTTTCCCGAAGTCGCGCCCCGCTGCTTAATTTCACGTGTATTGATGTAACATCAATTTGAGTGACAGGCGCGCCTTCGTGGTTTGAAAACATTTCAAATACCTTTCCTTATACAGGGTGACACCTAAGACGTAATACAACATTTTATTTTCTAGATCTACTCATCAGTACGATCAACTTTTACTATGGGACTAATATCGAAATCAGTAGAAAAAAAATTAATCTCCCATACTAAAAGCAATCAGCTGGTTTCACAATTTGTATAGAGACGTCGATTTTGTGTTTACGTTTTCGAAGTTGGTCCCATATTAATAGTTGATTGTAATCATGAGTAGATTCGGGAAATGACATTTTGTATTACGTCTTAAGTGTCACCTAGTATATAAGACTGTACTTTTTCGCAAAGTCATTATCTGCTTATCAAGCTCAAACTAACGAGTCCCAACACGGTGAGTCTATGTTAAGTGTCTCTTAGCTCTTAGATACCATAATATTGCATTGTCATCGGGTTTACATAATGTGGTCCAAATTTCAACACATTCCAGCACCGGGAACTGGTTTGGTTGTAGTACATATAAAAAGTACTATACTTGGGAGCAAAGAAATCCGAGCCACTTTCTATGGAAATACATTACTTAAGTGGCTCGATTTCTTTGCTCCCAAGTGTAGTTATAGATATAAATACTTAAAAACCTTCTAAATACATTTCACCAAGTCATTATACCACAGCGAAATGGCTTAGTTGAAGACCCTTCCGCCAAGCCTGCTAAGGTCAGATGAGACATGAGACGTATCTATTTCTGTCTTTACATGCGTTGTTTTGCCCCGCATAGAACACTGCACTGAATAGTACACAATCGAGGTAAACAACGTTTTATTTATAGCACTTCAAAAACACAGCAAATTTTTATAAAGATTTTGAGATACGATGCGACAACCCTAGAAGGGAAATAGCGTAAGGTTGCAACCTTGACGGATTTCTTTGTACAAAGTGATATTAGAGATCTTCATCCTGACCCACTCATTGTGACATAATAAAAGAAAAGGAACTGGAAACTTGGAGAAACATTTTACCGGCAGTATTGAACGCAGTGTTTATGCTCTTCGTGTTTGTAGAACACGAATGACACATTTATTGTTATTATGAACATCCAAAGGCTATTAAATAGACAAAGAACTCGATATAAGGGCGACTCCTTGGTTTCAGAGGCCCTTGCACTTGCACTACGCTAAGTAGCGTCTCTATTCGTTTAGTATTTTAACCAATCGCGTCACTGGTAGATCACGTGACTTTTCGTATCACGTCATCTACCAGTGACGCGATTGGTTTAAAAACGAAACGAATAGAGACGCTAGTTAGCGTAGTGCATCTTGGCAAGGGCCTCAGAGCAAATATCTATTAAACGGTAAAATCGATCTTCATGGAACCTCCATCTGCTTGATAGTCAAGTTGGCACAGACACACACAGATACACACAAAGTTACAAAACCCTGTTTTTTCGTCGAGGCTTCAAAATGAGCAAATTGTAGACACGCACTACATACACGGGTTTAAAATGCAAACGCACCGAATCGAAAACCTCTTTTTTGTTTAAATTCGTCTAATAATGGAAATGATTTCCTATTTAACCTGTAGCACTTATCGGATCCCCTTGACTGCCAAACATATCGTTGGTCATAACTTCTTTCAGGCTGAAGTTACAGTTTTTGATAAACGTTAATCGTGTAGATTATTTAGGTTAGGTTAGGTTAGTTTTATAAAGATCCTGAAAAAATAACCGTGTCCTGAGAAAAATGCATTATGACTTGCGAAAATTATGACTTGAAACACATTATGACTAAAAATAATTATGGCAGTCAATAGAGAAGAGACCCAGCACTTATACATTGATGATGGCGCTTACTGTTGTGTATCATTCATATTTTCTCTCATTTTGATCTATTGTTTGATCCAGTGCCACGTTCTCACATTTCTCCACAAAACTGACGCCAGTTTCTTGCGCGCCGGGGTCTACCCAGAACCCAACCCGGACCACGTGTAACGCACGGTTATCATGACCTTTGCGGACTAATCGGCTTTAACTCTTCCTTACGACGCGACAGTTTTCTAGGTAACATAGTTCCGTGAAGCGGACGCGTAAACATAATTATGATTGAGGTTCGTTCTACTATGTCGCTTGACCGGTCGTTTATAATATGCTGATCCGTACTTGTCTTATGTGGTGGGCAAGATTCTAATCTAAATAATAACATTCAGTAGAGGTCACCACCATATTCTTTAACCTACCGCCAAACTGCAGTTTGCGTTCGGGTGTGGGGAAAAGACAACCGGTAAAATTACTAGTCCTCAGGATTGGCAACGCATTTGTGCTTGTAAGTGTTGAGAATTCAAATATCTATGGGTCTCAGATCACACTTACCATAATAATAATAGTAATAATTATCGAGGGGGAATTCCACACAAATTAACCAGACTAAGCTCTTGTCGTATCAGGTGGAAGTCTTTAGGATTGAAGTCTCGCCTCCGAGCCTCAGATTTCATTTACCATCAGGTGGCCTGTGTGCTTCTTCCTTGCCAAGCTTCCTCTCTCTGCTTGTCATAAAAAAAAACTCACGGATTTCCTCTCGTCAACATTTCAAGCAAGCCCAGTAGTTTCTGAACATGATTACCGACGTATAAAACTACTTAGTTGAAGCTACACCGGTGGTGGAAGGTTCAGGAGTGAGGTTGGCACCGCGCGGGTAAGTATGTAGGTTAGTTGGCCACCAGGCCGCGGGGCCCGGATAGGTGCCTTCGGTTTCGTTGGGTTCCGTTAATGCGATTGCGCCGATGCAGCGTAACGAGATCACTAATAAGCTGCACTTTGCATTTGTGACGGATTCCTGATTAAATGTCGCTGTCAGAACTGTCGTTATTGGACTACATGTTATATCACATTATATACCTACTACAATTTGGCTCTAGAATCGATGGTTAAAGTTTGTCGGATTCCTCGTTCCCACGGTGTAGATTCTAAAAGCAAATTATCGAGTGTTTCAGATTGAAAATGATCAGAATCAAAATGCTCAAAACAACAGGAATAGTTGCAGTTGAAACAAATTGCCGAAACATCATTACAACAGAAAAAAGCATACCATTGAGAAAGTTACAACTTTTTTGATAGGCAACATCCTTTTTTTTATGAAATACGTACCTAGCTTATAATCGCCGAGCAATATAAACAAAAGACTACGCCGAAGGTTCGTTTTAAAAACAAACAATAGAAAAGCAAATACCTACACATAAACAATACTGTCGTAATACCGGTCTATTGCCGGTCCGTTAATATTGGAAGAGGCAGAAAATGGCAGTTTAGAGATTCGTCCCCGGTTTAGGTACTCGTAATATTAACCTCTTTAATAGTTTTCTTCAATAAATAAAAGCAAGTGACTCTAGCCTTTTACACGTGAGATAATCATAAAAGCAGAAGTCAAACATGACAAGCTCAAGAAGTATGGTCCAATGAAATTAACTAGGTATGAATAATTAGGCGTGATACAGCATTTTCGAACGAGAATACTGAGAAAGAAGCTACTCAGCAAATTGTATTCAAACCATTTGCTATTGAAAGGGAACGTAAGGTTAATGAAAATGGCTTGGGGTCCCGCTAGCTAGCCTCGCGTGCGACCTTAGTCCATCCCACATGTCTTTCAGGGCGATTACAATTAAACTAATAGGCTCTATGCGAAGGGAATATAATAGGAATTAGCAATTGAGTACATCCTCGTGGCATACTTAATAAAAAAAACGATGCGTGAAAGAGTTGTTAGTAATGAGCCGGTTTCCAATGTCGCGGTCTACGATGAGGACAGTACTATAATCAGAGAGTTTGCAAGTCATCGTCATTCTAATGACGACGGCTAAACACGGGAAATAAGTCGAGCAGCTCGTTTTTTTCTAGTCATCGATTTAAGAGAAGATAGAAAAGTGCAAAAAAACTTAAAATAACAAAATTAAAACTCAAGTATTTCCTCGGTCGCGATTTTTTACGCCAATTTTGAGCGAATTGCGACATTCTAAATTATCCGTTTCACTTTTGCCAGAGCACTTTCACTGCTAACGGTACGCTTCTCGTCAAGCAACACAAATCCGCCTTTAAATCATGAGAGATAACCCTGAAATTGCAACGGTGTCGTGCTACAATCTTTCGAGTGAACGAAGCCCAGAATTCGAGTTTGAGCACTAAGGGAAAAGAGATCGTTCCAAAAAAGGAATAAAGATCAAATCGCTGGTTATTCATGCCTGTTAGCGGGCGGTGCCGAAGATGTCCGAAGGCGAGCCGAGCGGCGGCCGAGCGTTCGAGCAGTGGCTCTCTCGTGCGCGTGAGTTTGAAAGTCGAATGCGCCCCACCACGTCGTCTTCGGTACCGTAACCGCTTGTGTCATCCGTTACAGAGCGGTGAAACTCTTGTTACGTTGGTTGGACCGCTATATTATGCCTACGAAACACTGCGTAGCCGGTGCGTTCCATTTAAATTCGCGATACTGCCTTAGGAATGAGGACGAAGTCGCGGAACTTGTTTTTTTTGCGATTTGACGAGTAGTGTCGATCAGGATTATACAGTTGACCTTAGAGTAGAAATAGCTGAAGGCGCTAACAATTAGCAAATAGACACGAATGATGCAACGGCGCCTGCATAGAGAATAAACAAATGGCACTAGGGCATTGAATAACAATAAGATGCAGGCGGAAATTGCAGCGATCTTGGTGACATAAATAGCGTCGACCTTTGGAGATGTTTTCTAGATAGCTATTAGCACTGAACACATACACACCTATGTGTGCGAAACTAGAACGAGCTAAGATATCAAATCAATGATAAGGCAGATATGGTTTGAAGGCGGAATTCGAATAACTCAATTACTATATTCCCAAAACAAGACCGTGATTAAAAAGTTGAACTTTAACGATATAATAAAACAATTTCGAAACATTGATTAAACGAAATGGACATTAATTACGATTTGTTAATGCCATGTTGGAACACAAGACCTGAACGGAACATAAATCAAGAATTTCGCTTTCCAAAAGCAATGTATCACTACTGATATTCTGTACTGAAAAATTCTAACGCCGCAAGGAAATATTTAATAGCAGAAGCGAACCAAAGACACAAATCGAATACTCCAGTGTGTAGAAACCATCGTGTGAAAAATTGAGGTCAGAGAAACAGCATGTTGCGAATATCATAGACCTTTAATTATTCATACGTATTACAATATCTGACAGTCAAATTGGCTGTCATCAAAACGTTTGGCGCTTATAAACTATCAGAGAATTGCCAATTAGTGACAATACAGTTAGAGCGACCGCACAGAAACTTCTGGAAGTTTTTTCTCACGTAACTCAATGAGGAAATATAATGGACGGTGTACAATACCGAACCAAAACAGGATCATCTGATACGGTTAAAGTTAATGCTTGACCATTTAACGACAATTCAAGGCGTTCAATCAATGCCTCAAAAAGGGCAAAGCCCTGCGGTAATTGCAGTGTCAAGCCTCGGTCCAAGAGCATATAAGAACATCCGCTCAACCCTCGAGGCAGCCGATCAAACTTAAACTTTAAACCGATGTTTTCAAAGAGAAAAATTCAAGTCCTCAACATTCGCATGCCGAAGGAAAGTGGAGTCGCAATACGGGGAAACCCGAGCCGCGGCACGCGAGTCTACCGAAACAGGTTCGCTAGTAACTTTATCCTTATCGTTTAACCGCAGTCGCGCTCAAGTGGGAGAGGGACGGAGGCAGATGGAGTAGCGGAACTTATCTCTATTTATAATTGGACCGATGTGATACCCGGAGTTCGTAATAACAGGACCGCTATGTGTCATCGGGGTAACTGTTTGATAACAGTGTCAACTTGTGGAAGTTTTTGCGAACGGAGCTAGGGCTAATGATAATGACCAGAGAGGTTTGAGGTTAGGCTAAAACAAAGTGATCGTTAATAGTCAATAAACAATGTAAACATCTATAAAACGTCGACTTAAGAATAGGAGACGAGTGGCTAATGACATTTGCGATACCGGGATCAGATTACTGCTGTGGTATTCTCCTGCCTGTTGTGACCTGACTTAAAGGAGGACTTGGGGTATCGGCCAGCAAAGAAGTGCTCGCGCTCATAATACATTGACCCGTAGTTTGAGGTCACACAAAGCTGTGACCTGGGAAGCGCTCAGGCAACAGGTGACGGTCCTATGGAGAGCACAAAATTTCCAACAATGGTCTTACTAAGTGAATGGAAAATTCCCTCAAAACCCGGCTTCCCATAACGTAGAAGGTTTCCTGCTCATAAAAAACGGTGGATCGTTATAATACTATTTAATGAACGCTGCCACAGTAAGGCTCCGACCGCATTTTACCGAGCCGGAACTAGAAACTGCCTTAAACCCAGGCGGTAAGAGACGAAGCTAATGACGCAGTAAGACCAAAAAAAAGTAAGCTACAGTGAAAGTGCCAGTATCAAACCTCTCGACTGACAATCGAAATTTAAAATTGGAACACGACGACCTCATTCCACACGCGTCTTCGCAAGAGAGCGGGCGGGTGGCAATGCAAAAATAAATCATCAAAATTAGTTTTGTAACGTATATAATCATTTGTAAGCGCCTCTATTAATAAAGCTCCTCGCAGCATCCTCGGGTGAAGTCTGAAATGTCTGAATGAAGCCCATCAATGGAGCTTTTCTTTTTCGACAAAAAAACTGTTCCGCTCTGTTAAATGTAATTATTTAGTAGGCTTTCACTTCCAAGGCGGTAAGGCAACATTGCAAATATAATAGACCTATTTTGAAACTGTATATCGAATCGCAGTACGCAGGTAACTAGTCGATATTGAATAACAAGCGAGCTGTTAGCGTCATTTACGTCGATAAAGGCGGTATTGGAAATTGAGATGGCTTTTTGATACAACAGGATTTGCATATCGAACACGTTACAGGAAACAGACGCGGCAGCGATCTCTTACATAACCAATTATAGCTGCTTAGACGAGTTACTAGTGCATATGGCGTATGTACCGATGCGAACCTAATAGTCTAGATATCGCCGCTTAAAGCGTAAGCCTCGCATGCATTACACAAGTTATCCGTCTCAAGTGTTACTTAAAACAAACAGCATGAAAAGTGTATTCAATCCCTTATTTGAAATTCCAAACAAGTCACAGTCCTTGAACTAATATCAGCCAACGGATTGATTCCGATTCGTGTATATGTGAACTGGGAACTGTATTTCATCTTCAAGTTTGCATAGCGATATCCGTTACCGTTTTCAGACTTTAGACTTCGCTATTAAGTTGTCATTGTGACCTCACATTATTTGTTACATTGCTGAAAGTGGAATCTTAACAGTTAAATTTGTGGTGAGAGAAACAAGGTGCAGAATATTTAATTCCAACAACAGCAGAACGAAAGGCGTTTGTTGCGAAACGGAATTCATTTACTCCGCTTTCACTGCCATAATGCCGGTGGGAATCCCTTCTATTTGATAATGTCATATTCGGCTATTTCGCAATACTGTGCAATATTAATAAGGTATTTAGCATAGATATTAATATGAATAACGCTTAGACAGTTTGCTTAATTAAAAATGCCAGTGATCAATGGTATAGCATAAACCAATGTTAATAAGACTAAAACGCAGAAACAAGACTTGATAAAAACAATACCAAAATTAGAATTAGCAAAAACAGAATCTTAGCATTAATCTTTTTGTTTTAGTATGAATCTTGCAAGGTCAATACAATTAAAATAAGCTAACAATGACCTTAGATTACTGGAAGATATCATTGCTTAGAACGCAAAAAATATTTTTCAAATAGCTTCTATTAATGTCATGTCAAATGTTAATAAGACTAAAACGCAGAAACAAGACTTGATAAAAACAATACCAAAATTAGAATTAGCAAAAACAGAATCTTAGCATTAATCTTTTTGTTTTAGTATGAATCTTGCAAGGTCAATACAATTAAAATAAGCTAACAATGACCCTAGATTACTGGAAGATATCATTGCTTAGAACGCAAAAAATATTTTTCAAATAGCTTCTATTAATGTCATGTCATGACCTTTGTTATTTGTTTAGTTCCTTCATTAAGTTTCAATAAATTCCGAGAATTCATCCAAACATTCGTAATAGTACATTACTTAACAAGGGCTGTAAAAGAAAGAAAGCCCGAAATCGCAGGTATTTGAGACCCGAGCCGTAGGCGAGGGTTGTAAATATAGAAATAGAAATAGAAATAGAAAATATTTATTCGACGATCACAGGAAAAAACAAATAAAACACATTTTAAATTTAACATTGACAAAAAGAATGGCAACACAGAAAAAAACAATGAAACAATAAGGAAAAGGAATTTAGAAATTTTAGCATAATGTTGCCATGGGTGATTCCTGTCGTCGAAATTGACACCACTCAGCACTATGTCACGGCCGGAACCGCGACGCTGATTTTCAGTGGCGCCAACGTGACACACGAACGAAGAGACAGCGGTTGCCCACATATACACTGATTTAAATAATAACTAATAAGAGAATACAATATATAGTAGAAAAATGGAATAGAGGAGTAAAATATAAATATTCATAATATTCATACAAATAATAAAATAAAAAAAAGGAAGGCAACTGAGCACAGGAGACAAGGAAGTGGAGAGGGGTAAAAGCGCCAATCGGTGCTACCAACATAAGGCTTTAACAAACGGCGCGGGTCGGCAACGGAATAACCGGTACCTACCCTCATTTACCTCCTCTCACTCTAATATGCGATAGAGGGCTTTCTTTTTTACTGCCCGTGATGAGTACACAATTTTACGTCTTCACCTGGCCACAATGCGAGTTTTACCGTGCGCGCAGCGTGCGAAAAAACTCACATTATGGCCAGGTGTTACGTAAAGAAACATTACCTTACTTAACAAACCATCGAAAAAACTCAAGCATACTAAACTCTCAGCCGAATCCAATGCAACGGGAAATCACAACCCGTTCTGCGGCCAAGCACAACTTGCCAAACTTAGTCATGCAATGCGTCCACCTCAAACAAGCCCGCGACGAAAGAGATGCAATGAGCGAAACAAGAAAAATCAAGCCGTGCTGCTTTATCAACGTTGCAAAAAACATAGTCGCTTATGTTCTAGTTAACCTCGGCGATATTTACACGGGCGATAAAAGATTTCAATGTGAACTGTTTTATAGCATTTCCTTTGCACCTTGAAGCCGATAGCAATGATTTATGGATTAAAAAAAAGAAATTAGCGAGTATGTCACCAAATGAACATCACTTGATATGTGGAGTCAATAAATATCTCACGGATATGGATAACAATAATAGATGATTGTTAAATTTTCAAAGTACTTGTAAAGTACTAATTGACTAACTAAAAATAAGGTAAATCGGAAGAAACTTGGAGAGACATGCTGAACTAAAGACTGTATCGAAAAGTATAAGGACATTTGTAACTGGCCACCATTTTTGTTTTATTCGTTTTAAAAATATGAATGTGACATTATGTCATAGATGCTATGGTATTGAACTCAATTACTACTTTTTTTTCTCTTATTACTTTTGGTTTCACAAAATGAGAGGCTTAACACCCGATCAACGAAAACGAATCGTTGACAAATACATACGTGAAAAGGGTATGTCCATGAGAAAGATCGCAAAAATCGAGAGGGTGAGTCGTTCTGCGGTTTACAACGCCATTAAGAAGTACGGGGAAGAATTCTCTTTTAATGACAAGCCGAAAAGTGGTCGAAGAACCGGCACACATGATTGCAATATCGATTCTAAAATAGTGCGAACCATCAAAAATTCGCCCAGTGCTTCGATAAGAGATGTGGCTAAAAAGTGCAGAACTTCAGTAGGAATGGTTCAGAGGGCCAAGAAGCGTAACCACTTGGTAACTTATCGAAAGCAACGGAAGCCAAAACGAACTCCAAAACAGGCTGCAAATGTTAAATATCGTCTTCGAAAGTTATACGATACGGTTTTAACAAAAAATGAACAGTGCATAATTCAAGACGACGAAACCTACGTCAAACTGGATTATTCTGTTCTACCCGGCCCTCAGTATTATACTGTTCGCAAAGGAGAACATCTGAATGAGAACCAAACGTCAATTTATTCCGAAAAATTTGGGTCTAAAGCAATGGTGTGGCAGGCCATATGCGAATGCGGCATGAAGTCTACAGCGTTCATCACTACTTCCACGATGACAACAGATCTTTATATCAAGGAGTGTTTGCAAAAAAGAATTCTGCCACTGATTCGTCGCCACAGGGGCTCTACTTTATTTTGGCCCGATTTGGCTAGTTGCCACTATGCCGCCCGCACCAGAGAGTGGATGGAAAGCCACGATGTCCGATATGTTGATAAGAATATGAATCCGCCAAATTACCCTGAGGTACGTCCCATCGAGGAATATTGGGCAATCATGAAGAGAATACTTCGACAACGTTTTTCGGCAGCGGATTCCGTAGACAAATTTAAAAAAGACTGGCTAAAAGCGTCGAAGCTGGTCACTGTAAACGTTGTCCGTAATTTGATGGGACAAGTCCGAAGTCAAGTGAGAAAAGTCGCCCGAAACCAAACATAATAGATGTTAGTAAACAGTAAAACCTTTTTAAATATCTTTCAATCATAAGCTAAGAAAATACTTATATAAAATAATACTAAATTAAAAAGTTATTACATATTGCACTTGTCCTTATACTTTTCGATACAGTCTTTACTAGAGGAATTCAAGAAGATCCGTGGATAGATCACCTGCCTGGTGATGCACCAGGCAGGTGATGATGAGGACGACATTCATAAAGAGCTTGGGAGACAATGGATGCGATTAGCGTAGAACCGATGAGAGTGAGGAGGTGTATACAAAGGTGAGAGGATACAGGCTGATTGGATAGATGGATGGAATGTTTATATATATGTATAAGTTTTGAAAGGCTTTAGTATAACATTCTTAAACAGAGTTATTTACCTTTCAGGTCTGCCTTTTTATTTTCTATCAGCCACTAAGGACAGGGGCTACAGGTATTACCTACTTTTGTTTTCTCTATCAATCACTTCACACTTATTCAAAGAATGAGTAGGCAAGTATTTACGATAATGTCATGACTTCAAGGTGTATTGTTATTTTGAGAAATCTACCGAGAGATATCAGGCTTTGGCCCCTGTACTCTTTACTTAGACACATTTCATCCGTTCTCCAGTATGATGGAAGATGCACAGCACCTTCGAATCACGTCAACTCAAGAACAGAACACCACCGCATGTCAGGTCCCACGATAAAAATACCACTTGACTATCCCTCCGACCATTTCACCGCACAACTCCCAGATAAGAACGTTTGAAATGTGCCACCAAAACCGGCGCACGAGTCGAATATTCAAAATGGCCGCATCTAGGTCACGGCAAGTAGCGCTGCGCCTGCTCTTACGAATTTTTAACCCGAAATCGCTTCAAGTTTGCATTGCGTCGCGCGACGAGAATTTTTGTTTGTTTACAGTTGTTCCGAGCAAGGTTGCTTTTGAATAGGTGTGGAATTGGAATGAGTTATAACTTAAAAGTTCCGGAGTTAAACGTCAACAAGGAAACACTGAGCGTTTATAATATAAGCCAAAAGACAAGACATAATACGTAATTGAACTCAAATGATCATTTCAAGGTTGAGCATGCTTCAAACTTTGTGATTGTGAGATTGTGACTGCCATTGTTATTGTCGTACTTGTCATTTGATGTTCAGTTTGAAGTTTATTACCACAGTGCACTAATGTGCTTAAGATAAGGATGTCACTTGTCAAAGTATGTGGCTGTCTGTCACAATAATGTCTACTATTTGTATTGTTTTTAAAGTGTAGGAGTCAAGTTATCTGCTAATAGAATTCAGATTTTAAGATCTTATTACTCAATATAAGACTGCCATGAAATTCACCAGCTGACTTCAAAAGTTGAAATTCTAAGATGAAATTTTATGATTTTGATGTACGGAGTAGTAGTGACTAGTGACAAAACATAGTAAGTAACAAAATCACAGGAGAACTCAAGAACACATAGAAAAAGGTATTAAGGTTGACCATCATAGAAGCCAAAATGAAACTTTCAGAAATAGAATTCCAACCATGCGAAACGTTTATTTTTAGAAACATAATAATAATAATGAGCGGTTCCTGAAGCTCCAAGAGTTTCGAACGTCACTGTCTGAGTTAAAATTGTAAAACAATTATTGGTGTGAACTTTTTCCGGGGCGCCTACGCAAATGTGGTCTCTTTCGGTCCCGCGGCGAGTTAATAATAGCGTCCTGCTCTGTTTTGATGTGCGCGCAAGGTGACATGGTTATAAAGGAGATTTACACCGGGTCAGCGTCAGCGGGACTGTTTTCATGATGGAGTTGATCGGGACCATACAAAATGGATCTATTAACGATTTTTTTTGGTACTGAATCTATCTGTTTTGAATTCGTAAATAGATACTACCACGATACACTTAAAAGCCGTGACACTTTAGTGTAATATTATGATGATAGATCAAATTCCTTAAACATTGATTTAAAATTAAAAGTAAAAACTAAAAACATTATAAATCTTTAAGCGTACTTTGTAATTATCGGTGAGAACCTGTTATTGGACTTTTTGCTTACTTTACGTTTCTAATTTGTTTTGTAGCTGTTGGTTTTTCATAAATAAATAAATCATGATCATGACCATGCACGCCATCCTAGACAAAAAAGTCCTCAACACTTTTTAAATATATCTTGACGAACCTTCTTGGCTCGTATAATGGTCGCCTTCGCTGTGTATAAAGCATCGATCACTCTCGAACTTACGTACTGGTTAGAAGGAGACAGATGTTTTAACCACGACCATAATTGGTCCGCTGCATTATTTAACGATGATTTGAGTGTGAGATGCAGTGAATGTTATGCTTGAAACTGGTAACTCGAAATAACGCAACGTGACGGGCGTAAACTCCGATTATCGCCGAATATGTGGCTGCTTCGTGACAGTGTCAGTAAACGACTGCGAGTTCAAATTGCACGCAATCTCTATATATAAGTTGTACATCTTAAATTGTTTTATAATTGTTTTTACGTTTATTGACCATTTTATTAGTTGTTTATTAATGTTGTTCTATTTAATTGAATGTATTTTCGAGTTCTTTTATTTTAAGAACCTTTTGCACCTAGATTAATCACGTGTAAAAATAAGGCGTAACAACTAATAAGTAATTTATATTTCTATTAATACCTATATATGTTGATCCCCCGTGTGGTTGCCGGATTAGAATAGTGCCACTCCAAGTCTTCCCGTGGATGTCGTAAAAGCCGACTATGGTAATAAAAACGTGTAGTACTGTTAGGCGATAGGCTTGCAACCTGTCACTAATACACTGTTAACATCTTCGCTTAAGTGTGCAAAATGTGGTTACAGAATTATCAAAAACTTTTTATAGTTGTTGGAAATTCTGTAGCTCTGCCTACCCCACTCTGGGAATAAAGGGGTGAGTTTATGTTTTTATGTATGTTGACGATCTCAATGTAGTTTCATATGTTTGACCTGTAATGCAATTTCTTTTAATTTTTTTATTGACAGCGGTCCACCGCGGTTTTCCATCCAAGGTATTCAAGAGGAATGTTTATATGTGAAATAAATTCTGGTTTATGTGCGGAAAACACGCATATAAACCGAAGCGAAGCGAGAGCGGATCGCTAGTTGATAAATAAACTAACCTAAACTGAACTATAGTGACACTGAATGTTTAAAATGATCCATTTCCCTGGTGAAGTCTCGTCGAAACTCATCAAACACGCCTAACCGGCTCCGCAGTGGTATAATGTGTGTAAAACGCTAATTTGTATGGAAATAGCAAGTTTGTAGAGCAATTTTGCGTTCCGTTACACGCTGAGCGAGTTCGGCGAAAAATTCGAGAATTTTAATTCGGTTTTTATTTGTTATGTAAGTAATGGGGTTATTATGGTGAATGTTGGATTAGGGGAATTTGTTGGTTAATATAACGGTATTTGGTTGTTTTTTGACTGTGAATGTATTTACTGGTCGATGTGGCGTAGCATAGGCGTGGTCTACGTGTTACCACCAGTTGACGCATATGTAAATGTTACTTTTATCAATAACAGCTAAAGAAGCACTTAATTTTTAAATAGCCGAGGACAGTGTCCCACTGCTGGGCAAAAGCCTCGTATCTCCAACTCTTTCTATCCTCAACAGTTATATTTAAATATAATTATTTAAGTAACACTAAAAGTGCAAAATGTGGTTACAGAATTATTAACAAGTTTTTAGAGTTGTTGGTAATTCTGTAGCTCTGCCTACCCCACTCTGGGAATAAAGGCGTGAGTTTATGTATGTATGTATGTATTTAAGTAACAGATCGAAAGTGAGTGGAAAAGTCGGAAAGGGCCGTACTTTTTCAAATCAAATCGGAGAAATACTGGAAAAGGGCCGAATCTTAAGTACCCGAAACCGACGTGCGTGCATGACTCGATGTATGAATGTGGAAGAAGCGAAAGAAATTGGTCAGGATCGTAGCAAGTGGAAAGAGGTGGTCTCTGCCTACCCCTCTGGGAAACAGCCGTGATTTAATGTATGTATGTAATAAAGTAACATTACTTCCTCATTCCTTGCAACGGTTATCTGAAATTATTACATTACAAAGGAATTCGTCAAATATATCAATTGTGGCATAACAGGTCGACTAGCTTTTGCCTGTGACTCCATCTGCGTTTTTTTTTATGGCATAGAGAAGACAAACGAGCACACAGGCCACCTGATGGTAAGTGGAAACTGTGACCCATAGACATTCGCATTCACAAGACTGCAATGCAATTCTAAGACTGCAAATGCGTTGCCAACCCTGAGGACTAAGATGTAATGCCTCTATGCTAGTCATTTCACCGGCTGTCTTCCTTCCTGCTTTTCCTTTGGGTTTGTATGGACTACATACATACATACATACCTTCACGCCTGTCTCCCAATAGGGTAGGCAGAGATTATGGAACGCCAGGTGCACCGATCTAAACACACAATTTTCGCTTCCTCTACATTCATCAATCTCTTCATGCACGTACGGCGGTTTCGGGTGCTTTTGATTTGGCCCTTAATCAGTACATCGCGAATCTGATCACTGTAGGTCCGTCTAGGTCGTCCCCTACGGACATCTCCGCTCATTCTCACTCGCCATATCTCTTTCGTAACTCTTTTTTCATCCATCCTTTCTAAATGACCAAACCACCTTAGCATACCCTTTTCGATTTTAGTCACTACATCTTCTTTCAATCCACATCGTTCTCGAATCTCGCTATTTCTTACTCTATCTATCATCTTATCTTATCTTGTATGGACTAACTACTAAAAATCGACAATAGCAAAAACTAACATCCTCAAAATTATTTCACATTAATAATAAAAATAGGTACTGTTCAAAAGATTAGGGTCACATAAAAAGTCTTTAGTTATGTACTTAACATCCTATAGCTTAGTCGACTTATCCAGTTCAACGGACTTATACAAAACAAAGACCTACAGCCAAAACAAACAAACCATTTTCAATCCAATTCCTTTCACATTCAAGTCTAAATTATTTGATCAATACAATTTCGTTTTACAACTATGTTACACTTCGTATTATAGGAAAGAATGCCTTATTACAAAAGCATAAGATAGTGTTTTGATTTAAGTGTTATTATGACACATAGGTCATCGAACGCTGATTGTTTATGTGATTGCTGGCATAATGAATACGATATTAGGTTTGGAATGAAAAAAAAACTGGATTTAAATAGCAATAGCTAGTTTTTTTTGTCCTTGGACACCTGTTAAGGACAACTTTGATAGTAATTTTACAATATTAACAAACAAATAATTATATTACAAAAAAGAAACCTGCAGTGTAAATAACAACCTCTATTTTCAGAGCTGATATCTCTTACATGACCGAACCGATTTTCATGAAACCCGGCTAAGAATCCAATTGAACTAGCTTTCTTTTAATATTTGTTCATCCATTCGGGACCTACAATGCGACAGACAGACACATGCACTTATAAACACTCCTTTTTATGCATCGAGGGTCGAAAGATAAACACATACGATGTGACGACGCGATAGCCAAGTTGGTAGTGACCCTGCCTACGAAGCTAGAGGTCCTGGGTTCAAATCCCGGTAAGGGCAGATATTTGTGTGATGAGCGCAAAATATTTGTTCCTGAGTCATGGATGTTTTCTATATATTTAAGTATGTATTTCTCTATATAAGTATTTATATCGTTGTCTAGTACCCATAGTACAAGCCGAGAGCTTAGTTTGGGACTAGGTCAATTGGTGTGACATTGACATTGTCCCCTGATATTTTATTTGTTTTATTTTATTTTATATATGTATAAACTAGCTTCTGCCCACGACTTCGTCCGCGTAATTTCGATTATCTTTATTCCCTCGTGAACTTTTTTTATTTTTGTAATGAAAGTAGCTTATGCGTTAATCCAGGGTATAAGCTATCTCCATTTCAAAATACATCCAAATCCGTCAAGCCGTTGCAGCGTGAAGAACCAACTAACACACACACACTCACACACCCGTAAACTTTTGCATTTATAATATTAGTAATAACCTTGATCAGTGCTGCAGCGGTTGCCAAAGGTGTAAATAATAAAAAGGTTTTAAATATAATCAGTACTTTAGCACGAAGCAGTAAATTGATATTAATGATTCCATATTGTTGGTAGGTACATAAAAGGCAAATTTAATACCGAGGTCGGTATTCAGTTTTTTTTTGTAGCAATTATCATAGTATATTAAAATCCTACTAATATAAGAAATGTAAAAATTTTGTTATTCGTCATTTAAACACACGTAAAAGGCAATATCTTTCTTAACATAGTACAAGACTTAGTCGCTTTCCGCGCTTGTCTGTATATCCGCTCTCCTCCTAAAAACCATGCAAAGAATTTTGATATGGTTTTCACTATAGTCAGATATTTTTACGATATTATAGAAAACTCAAAAACAAAATCTTAACAGGTACAGGTCCCTATAAATTTAAAATTTCACCAGCGCCCATGTAATCCTCGAAACAGGTCTAGGCCACACGCTAGAATATTGCAGCTACCTTGATCCCCATGCATTGTTTTGAGGAAACTATGACCTAGAGATTAACATGAACACGTTTTCATAACAGCCTTCAACGGTTACAGATTTTTCACGACCTTGACAGCTAAATAACGTAGCGTTGATAAGACTTTACCTACGACAATGTCTGCAATAGAGAGCGTTGATCAGTTTTCGACGGGGAATTATCAGATATAACCTTCTCTAGGGTTTTAGCTATCTCCGAACAATGTTCTTTTTTTAACAGCAGTTTAGTTGTGAAGGCGTAACCTAAAATCATACAGACCAACTCGTAATGATTTCTAAAATGCCTTAATCTTGCTTTTAAATTCGAAAATAACACTCAATCTCACGCAACCGCCACATTAAACCCGACAACTTAATAATGGCCAGTACTTCTAAAGCTGATAATTCTTGAACAGCCCTCCCGATTTTCAACCCACTAACAACATCTTAAATTTAGGACATTTGTCAAAGTGACTTTTGACTTTAGTTGACCGACACATTTTTCAAACTAACGAAATATTATGACGCGAGACTTACGAGGTTAGTGCAATTTTTTTCAATGAAGTCTATTTTCTGTTTAAAACCAAGCGACAGACAGACAATCATAAGAGCCAACACCAGTTTTATATACTCTTTGAGTTTCAGAACGTTACAAATGCGACGGATTCCATTTCCCTCAAAAAAACCCCGGTAGACGCACAATTCACAAATATCACCCGTTTACAGCCAAACGTCCGGCATCATAAACAAAATCCAGAGTCTAATTATAAACGAGACTCGTGAATGGACAAGGCCTTTTGCAATTAAAATATAAGGATTATATTTATGTACATCTACATAAAAACGATGGATCTCTCTTCGTTTTTCTATGCCCACTGCTGCCACACGAATTTCAATGCAGTATTTACCAATACTTTACCTTTATAAGCATACAAAGGAGGTTTTATTCGCAGTGGAGAAGCAGCTAACGGAACAGTAACTAAATAATGTACCACCTTGTTTTTTTTTGGGTATTTATATACACAACAGAACTCAGTACCTACCTACTTAACATGGTAGTTTCCTGATGAGGTTTTCCTCCATTGTGATAATGGGGATCTAAAGATGCTAAGTCGTGACATGATATCATTCTGATAACCCGGTCAAAAGTAATTGAAAGACAACAATATCACAAGCACAGTCTGAATCAGAATAAAACACAAATAATAAAAAAAGGCAGTGACTTGACTCGACTTTTCAAAACAGCGACATCTGTTGGTATCTTGACCAACTATTTCCTATCGTAAAATAGTCGATATCAAGTCAACACCCGATAAATCTCATTGACAACTCTCCGTCTGGGAATTTCAGTTTTTTTTTTTATAAACACGTCCAAGAGCGTTGTAAACAATATTTTATAACTATGTATTCGGAGATAGTACCAGATTTAGCCCCGGCGACCGCGGCGTCATGTAGGTCACGGTCCGAGTGCAAGTGACGCAAGATACGGCGCCCGCGCCGCGAGAGAGAGACGAAAGTTTTTAATGCAAGCCTAAAATTCGTGGCAATTGTACCCAGATTCTTTGTAAAAAAAACGAGTCAGTTTTTGGCATTAACCCAATGCAAATGTCGAGTAGGTAGTCATTAGAATTAACTTTAGATTTTTGAATGGCAACATTGCTCTATCAAAAACACCATATGTCAACAAAATGTATTCAGTTCACATATCAGTTATTTGAGTTTATGCAATATACCTATTCTTCTTCTCTTGGAAAGCGCTGATGCATCGTTTTACTTGCAGAACAAAGTTTCAATATCCACACACATTTATTCATGGCCTAAAGTTGTACATTGCACACGGACTTTCCAGAACCGGGCACAGAAATCAGAAACTTGAACTCTAAAATAGACTCAACCAAACAAAACCACTAGAACTCTCGAAGATTCCACTATCTCTAAGGCGATTATATCTAATTACAGACACTTGAGTGATTCATCTGCACTTATACATAACAATGCAAAAAACCAGACCAAAAAGACGCTAGAGCCGAGCGAGTAAAGTGTCAAGTTGTGTGCTCGCGCTGTTGGCAACCGTATATTGTTAACTTTCTATTAACAGATTGGTTTCATTCACACCGCATAACAGCTGGGATGGTTGTAAAAAGAGTTGTGCATTTCTTCACGGTGCATTGAGGACGTTCAGTACAGTCAAACAAATTGATTCCTAGACCACTTTGGACTATGTCAAAGTGACGTAATCAATGAAAACGCAAGAGACTTCGTATGATTTTATTTAGTGTCACTTTAACATAGTCCAAAGTGGTCTAGTAATCAATTTCCTTGACTGTACAAGTATAGTCAGGTATGATGAGTAACAAATTTAACCCTTTAAAGGGCAATTTTAAAACCTGGTACTAAAAATGACCAGTTACAACTAATACTTTTTGTATTTTTTATTGAAAGGATTTTGTGCGAATAGGAGGAATATAATGAGGCTAGAATTCAGTTCTATTTTTAGTTTTGCCCTATAAAGGGTTAATCAATAGCCCCCATCAATCTGTAGACCACTGGATTGATGATCTTGACAAATATCCAAAGTTTGAGGTTACATTGCCACTGTACGACTCTTTCTATCGACTGTGTAAAATCTGAAGAGTGTGAGGGTTAGAGTTTTTCCGTTTCGATGAAATGCAGAATTAGCCCTGATAGGTGGAGTAGATGTACTTAACTATACGTAGCGTGGGTTTTAACTCGAAAGAGAATCGTCATGTTCTAATTTATCATGATTAAAACAACAAGCTGAGTAAAATAAAAGTGAGGGTGAAGAGAATCAACCCGCCATAAGCCACAATCACGGTCATTTCAAGCTTATTTATTTTAGTTTTTAAAGTTGCAAAACCGATCTTAAGTATGTCCTTCCTTGAAAGGCATAATTATTTTGCCCTTAATCTGAACTCTCAATAACCTTTTTTATCATTTAGTCTTTGACTTTCAATATCATTTTAGCAAGCGGAGCAAAAGTGTAAAGAAAAATGAAAGTAAAAGCGGAAGGCATTCAACATTCAAGAATAGCCTGACCCTAATGACATTTACCTGTGCCACTGAATTTTGCCGTATTGTCGTCTTTTAAAAGTGAAAAACTACACTATTATGAGAAAATACTTATTAAACTTTACTATTGATGATTAAATTTACAAGTTAAAAATGATGGTGAAAACTACATCAAAATCCATTCAGTGGTTTTCGGGATTAACGCAACCGAGAACTTCAATTTATAATATTAAATGAAGTGAAGTATGTACTACACAACTAATATTTCAAACAAAAGTATTTATCATCTTCAAATAATTTCTCTAAGAATTATAAAACGTTAAAGTAGGTCAAATCTGAACTCATATTTTTTGTCGCGAGTGTTACAGACAAAAATATCTTTCCACTTTATACCAGTCAAGTTTCGAAGCGGACAGTTAAATCCACAACCTGGCGTTAAACATATTACCGATCGTACGTCACGTTGCTTGTATAAAGAAATGTAAGTTCAAAATACTGTATAAACGATATACATTTGTCGGTTATCTAGCCGTTACACAGAATATACAACAGTACAAGTAAAGAAGGTGCTTATAGCCGCGTCGTTTATACATGGCCAGATTTGACAGCTGTCACCATAGTACAAAATATAACCTCGAAACATATTTTATCTATAATGAGTTGGACCTTTTATAACGGCGCGACCGTAGGCCGAAAGTGACTACACAGTAATTCCCTTTCCATCGCATAATTCATATTCGTACTAGAGAGAGTGATTCAAGAAGAACGTTATTATCTAGAATAAGTTCAGGATTTGTACGGGAGTAACAAAAAACTCACATGGGTCTAATATAACTTCTATTGTTTCACGTTTAAAAAACCTCTAAACGAAAATAACTTCCGAAACTAGCTTGAATTTCTCGTATCCTATTGTCAAATGATTATCTGTCAACTTAGTTTTCAACACTTGCAACATTGTTATTTAATTTGCTTTGTTACTTTAGTGTTGCCATCCTTGTGCAATCGACCCGACTAATAACGTATTCGCATGGTTCTGCGTATTGATAAACCGAGCAGATACCGCGTGAGTCATGTTTTTATGTTGTCGAAACGAAGCCGCATTTGGGCGACATGAAACAGCAACCAGACATAATGAAACTCAAAGCAATGAAATATTAAATTCTTGCTATGCAAAGTCAAATTGCACAACAAGAAATAAAAATAACTAAAGAACCAGTCAGTCACACAGTAACGTCTGGTCCAGAGGTATAGTTATTGTATATAGCTGATGTTATCTCGACATCCATTAACTATATTTGTCGATAATCCTATTTTACTACCACATCCATAAAATGATTTGTATAGCAACCATAAACTTGTTACCAACTGCAACCTTCCGAGACGAATAAATCTACACTAATATTATAAAGAGGAAAGATTTGTATTTTTGTTTGTGATGTATAAACTCAAAAACTACGGTACCGATTTCAAAAATTCTTTCGCTATTGGAAAGCTACATTCGCCCTGAGTGACATAGGCTATGTTTTATTTTTCTGCGTGGACGTAGTCGCGCGCAACAGCTGGTAATATTAAATTTTGCTATGCTTTGGTCTGTTTACTTAACTATATCATCCTACAGATGCACGAAACGGTGTAGATATGAAAATAATTTACATAGATGTTCATGTTTCGATAAATCAACATAACCTAAGAACTCCAACATACCACTCATCGTATCCTAATAACAATCAAGCCTGTTGATTTAGCTCCTTGAAAAACTTGTCAAAATTTTAATAAATCAAGTTCAGTACTCACGATATCATGCCCCTGGCTTCCACTCCTGACGACCTCGGGAGCCATATACTCGATGGTTCCGCAGAAGCTGTACGCCCTGCTCTCCCCGCCACAGAACTCCTTGGAGAGACCAAAGTCCGTCAGCACGATGTGACCTTCGGCGTCTAGGAGGATGTTCTCGAGCTTGATGTCGCGGTAGATGATGCCGAGCTGGAGAAAGATGGAACGGTTATCAATGTATACGGTAATGATGATGATGAGGTATTTTAAGAAATAACAACGCTTCTGGGACATTTAATTTACAAAATGGAAGCCAAGCTATGAATCTCTCTCGTGTGATCTTCGGTGTGTAATTAACTTTTGTTCAATAAGCATCTAAGGAAATATTGGTAAAAATAAAAGCAGACTATGACATAATAATATAACAAAACCTAGACTAACAATATGTGAAAGTTATACGATTGAGCAGAACGAAAAAACATAAATAACACTAGAGTATGCTGAAATTATTGTTTGAAAGTGAATAACAAAGATGGAAAACTCAAGATTCCTTGAAATACCAGAACGGTGCCAAATGACATGACTAAAATTCAAATACGGTGAATTTAAACGAAACTTTTCCTTTTTAATTGCGCTTGCAAATGACCATGTCAACGTGCTAATTAATGCAATTAAATTCAGACACTTCATCATTTCTGTTCCGTTGTTCATAATTCCAAACACTTGTAATTTACTCTCAACATCTGTAGTTAATCGCTTTGATGTTTTCAGATTTTTGGCATCTCAATGAATTTCTGCAGTCAATGTCGTAGTCACAAAAAGAACGGCTCAATATGAAACAACGTAAGCAAAGTCGCAAATTTTTTTGTAACCCTCGCCCGGAACGAGTTTTATATTTTCCACTTGACAATGTTCAAAAGCTTGGCAAGTTGTCAGCGTTAAAGATACGAGTCGTCGTTTCTGCTTTATAATGAGAATACAAAGCGTAATACTTATGTCAAGTAAAAAATATTGCTTGGCTTATTGTTAGAATTGGTAGAAATATTCTTGAAACTCAATAAAGTAGTTACAGTCACTATCAAAGATAACCACATTAAAGTCGTGCACTGCTAGAAATCTAGCGCAGTCTATCGAGAATTCGAGACGCATAAAACTTTGCCGTTACTAACTGACGGATAACGCCCAGTCTGGGGTTTTATTCTACTCCATAAAACCTTATTGCTCTTGACATGATATCGTATTGTTTTTTACTTGGCGGTCTTTACCGTCAAGTCAATAAGAGCTCTCGTTACGTTTACAATGCAACAACATGTCATAAACGATATGGTTTTACGAGAGTACAAAACGGACAACACGAACACATACCTATATACACTCTTTTTCCCGTAGGGGTTGGCAGAGACCAACTCCTTCCACTTGCTACGATCCAGACAATCTTCCCTTGCTTCCTCCGCACTCACACACATAACACTAACCTAATCTAACACACTAAAGATTTGCAACACCTGTCTTGAGAAAACGAAAAGAAAACCCGAAGAAAAATTTACTCTTACGTCTGTTAAAAGATTTGCGTAGCTTGGCAATGAACTGTCAATGTCAACAGTACTCAAATTAGTACAGCATTCTTCTGACTCACTTGTTACGCTAGTAATATTTTTGAGCATAGTAAAAATAACATCTCGTTCACTAAGAATAGAGAAGCAAAATAGTTGTAACCGATGTATAAGAAAAAGTTTTGAAAATATACTCGTACTTGAGCACTTAATAGAAACCTGTGACGAAAAGAAAGGAAACAATCCTAATTTTAGTTGAAGGTCAAGCGAAGAAGAAGACATTATTATCATACCTTATGTAACTGCTCAAGAGCCAAGATGATCTCGGCTATATAGAGTCTGACTTCGCTTTCGTAGAAATGCTCCCTTTGATAAAGATGTGTGAATAACTCCCCACCGGCCACGTAGTCTGGAAAAAATAACATTCATCAGAAAAAAAAAACAACAATATAGACAAAGATTTGGAAGAGCAAAAACACGGTACTGCATCGTAAAAATCGCGAATCATTTGATGCAGACGTACATTATTAAACGTGTTGAGCATTGGTAGTGTTGACCGCAGAATATTTTGGTGTAATCGAAATTACAGGTCAATGAAATTTATCGAGTTTTTTTATTTTAACTAAATTCGCAAAAAGCAGATTTCCAATCGATTTGGACAATAGTCCGCACGCATCTATTAGGATTTCCGTTTTCATAATGTAAAAAGTGCACAAAGCGAAGGCTGCACTTAACATTGCGGTTCGACACGAAATTGTACGAAATATGCATTAAAGTTAATGTTATTGATCTTGAAACAGATTCGACGTATAATTTAGCCGGATCTGGGTCGAAGCATCGTGGCCTAAATGCACTAATGCGTTTATATGATAGTAAAGTAGATGAGGACAGTCTTTTTTGGTTGTCCTAGATAGCTAGCATTATTGCAGTGGGAGAGGTAATTGGTGTCAAGTAGCTGTGGCATTTAGGAAAACTTGAGAAACATTTGTAGCGTGGAATCTATGTGAATAACAAGATACGCTCTTGAAAAGGAATGATTCAACAGTAATAATATCCTGAACTGACATAGGATTCGTTCTGTTTTTTTATTTTTATTGTATTGTTTTCATTATAGCAGTTCCTATTTATTTGACCATACGATTACGTTATAGAAGCAAGATAGCGAAAGTAGAATAAAATCATAATGAATAGAATCATTTTTTTTATGGCATATAGAAGACAAACGAGCACACAGGCCACCTGATGGTAAGTGGAAACTGTGACCCATAGACATTCGCATTCACAAGACTGCAATGCAATCCTAAGACCCAACCCAACCCCGAGGACGAAGATGGAATGCCTCTATGCTAGTCATTTCACCGGTTGTCTTATCCCCAAACCGGAACACAACAATGCGAACACTGCTGTTTGGCGGTAGGTTAATGGATAAGATCATGTCTTTATTAGTTGACATGATACTGATGTTAATGCTGTGAGTGCTATCACAGGTGTATTAAATTGAATCAATCCAATAGCTTATTTTTAAAAATTATAAGATTATAACAGAGTATTTTGCATTTATAATATTAATAATGATTGTTATATGAAAATATGGTATCACCTCGCAAATGGCACGTGTACAGAAATATTTAGAAGTTAACATAAAGCATAATATCTTCAAAGATTTCTTAATAAAAATAGCTTTGTATGCAAATTATACATCTGTCTGTAGAAGTAGTAAAAATTATGTTTTCAAATTTATGTTTTGAATATCTCATTAAACAAATTTCTGTTTAACTAACATGCGTGTGGATTGTTTTGCATCCCTGTTATTGACTGGTGAGCAATAAACTAGTATCTGGTTTTGGAATCATTTCAACGTCTAATGTCCATCACTATGGGAGTGTTGTCAGTAGGGAACGCAATTTAACCGGTTACTAACCGTTTTTTTGTTTTTTTTTTTTGCATTCCCTAGTTGTCAGTGTACGGGAAACCGCGTTCGCGATAACATTCCTCATTATCTTTATCTCCGTTTGTAATTCGGCTTTAAGGAGACGTGTTGGTCGTAGGGTATTTATTAAATTGTCTGTTTGTCTGTTTGTTGGGCTTTCACGGCTCAACCGCTTACGACTAAATTTGATATAGAGATAGCCTGAACCCTGTAGAGGGAGAGAGAGATAGATTTTTACTTGCGAGTATCGATAACAACTCCTACGCAGACGGAGTCGCGCGCAACAGCAAGTTTATAACAAATTTTGAACTGTTGCAACTTAATCGCTTCTGTCATGCGTTCGATTACGTAGGCGTACGCATGTAATAATACATGATAATCACAACTCACACTGAAGAGTGTAACGTCATCCAATTTGATTTATAAGCCACTATGGACTATGTTAAAGTGACGTTGACTACCAAAACTTAAGACTGCGCCGAGCAAACGCCGAGCGTCCAGTGGCGCCCTCATTACTATTATTGGGTTTTCTAATTAACTAAAGAATTTCCTTGGAACCAAACAAAATGTGTTTGTAGCGCAAGTATAAACATAATTTATGGGATACGTAACAAACTTTAATAATAATTACCCTATGACTAGTCAGCTTAACGGGAAAAGGTGGCCACTTTTTTTCGTTAAGTTAATAACACGAAGGTGAATTGTTATTAAACTATATGATATACCCTATAAGTTGTGTTTTCATTTGTAGAACAAAAACATTTCGTCCAATTTCAAGAAAATACTTTAGTTTATTAGAAAACACAATAAAAGTAATGAGGGCGCCACTGTACATCCGGCGTACGCTCGGCGTAGTCTTAAGACTTCCAGTGAGATCGTTTACAACGTCACGTTGACAAAGTCCATAGTGACCTAGGAATCAAATTGGTTGATTGTACGTCAATGTTTTTCGTTACCAAGACAACCGTACATCGTATCCCTCGAGCGATTCCAATTTACCCATACAATACGTACAGATCCAATCGTTTCTCAAGGTGTGCTGTACAAGTAATGATACACCGAACAAGTGACAAACGTTGTATACATACGACGTTAGCCTCGGTTGAAGTTCAAGTGTACGCATAATCGATGTCATACAAGGCCTACCTATTTATTACTAGAGGATGCCCGCGACTTTGTACGCTTCGAATTAGATCCCGGTATTCCGCCAATTTTAACCCCTTAGGGATCAATTTGACTCGATGTATGAATGTGGAAGAAGCGAAAGAAATTTGTCAAGATCGTACCAAGTGGAAAGTAGTGGTCTCTGCCTACCCCTCTAGGAAACAGGCGTGATTTAATGTATGTATGTATGTAGGGATCAATTTCCAAAAATGTGCACTTAGGATATCGAAGGAATATATCCTCAAAATTTTCAAGTCTCTCAAGTTTCGGCTGTGCGTTGATCGATCAGCCAGTTTCTTCTATAGGTATTATGTATACATATATATACCATCCTTATGAAGAAATCTTAAGAATGTAATTGGCGATTACAAAAAACGCGACGATTTCTCCTTCACAATTGTCTTTTTCAAGAGATATCTGTTTTTTTACCGGAATATGTATCGGAAAGAAATATTGGAGACTGACATCTCCAATCTCAATACATGATTTTTGGGGAATATTAGGTTAGTTTCCTTTTCTTTTACTGTGCACGTACGTATATATTTTTGTAAGCTCTTTATTGGACAAATAAATTTATATGATAGTCCGCCTAGTACAGTTTTTCCCGAATGAACGCAAAAAAAGAATCGTTCCTATTTTTAAGAACCTCTCGAATTAAAATTAGTGCCTAGTGCCTAGGTAGTAAAATGTTAGCCACAATGGACATTGTTTCTGTTAGTCTGTTTTTGCAGCCCATTCTCGTGCCAATCAACACGAGTGCTACGTTCGTCATGCGAAATGCATACAATATTTGATATCTGCAACGTCCTTGCATGAATCTCGGTCTCAGGTGCAGTGGCAGCAAACATAATTTCCTATCAAAAACCCTACATTACATTCAACCACAGAATATACAATTTGGTAGCTTTTTTTGTATTTTTTTGTTCAAGGTAGATGTTCGTGTAATTTAATAAAAATTTCCTACTCCTGTACTTTTATTTGTCATTTATATAGTCACGAACACTAATATAAGAACATACATAATATGCCCGCAGAATAATCCAGAGAAAAGTCTATCTTGTCTATGCCCCAAAACAGCACTTGTGCGTTTTTGAGATAAAACGATACGGCCAGCTGCCAAAGCTTAGCGTTGCACAATCGATTTAATCATATTTTAACGATTGTGAAATAGGGACTATAAATCACCTAATGTTTTGAGAAATGATTTCAGTTACCTGATTGGTCGATTTTAAAATATCTGTATTCTGGTTGGTTGATACGAAATACAAAGTTTTTTTAAAAGATTTAAATTAGTTAAAGAGAAACACGTACCTAAAAGAACCTATCGTTCCGTTTGACAGTCGATGTGTATTGTGATTGGTGGATTTAATTTGGTGAAGTATTCTGATTGGTCAAATTAAAATGTTTTGGAATTGTAAATAATTCTATTTTCCATTCCGTCAATTTAAAAACAAAGTAAACCATAGACACATATTTTGTCATTTTCTTGTTTCCCACTCGTTTGTTGTTCTTTACTTCGTTCGTTCGTTTGTAAGTTTTTTCGCTTAGTTTTGCATTTCATTTGAAACCTAGTCGTAGAAAAAGTATTGTATGCAACGGTGTATAACTAAGTCAAAAAACACTCGTGGCGCTTACCTTTACGATGTTCGCCTTCGGCTCACATCGTAACACACGCCACTCATATTTTTTGACCTCTCTTATACAACTATTGCATAAACTACTATAACTAAATATGACGCAGTCTAATTTAAGTATTATTACACTGTATTAAGAGTAAAAATCAAAACAGTTTTTTTACACATTTAAAAATTTCTCGTTAATTTTATGATTCTTAAATTTCGATGCATGGAGAGAAAAAAATTGTACTCGTACGTTTGTCAAATAAATGTTGTGAGTCAATTGCACGAAAAATCATATAAGTTTTGATGTCGACGTCAGTTTCGCACCGCATGCGCGGGACCCGATTTAACCAACAACGCAGTTGAACTGGCAACAAATGCCAATTACGCATTATATACGGCGCGGTTAAAATGAATCTTGTTGGACAAAAAGGCAATTTCAGGACACAATCAAGTGTGAAGTTAGCACGAGTATAATGCGGGCTCTATTTATCTCTGGGCCATTATAAAGGCACCTATTCTGTAGGGTGTTTCCCAACCTCTTGGTGCAGCCGCACTTACGGTGCGGTTCAATGCATAAGCTTTTGCTAATAAATATGATGAGCACACGAAGTGAATAAATTGTAGGTACAGTCAACCAATTTTATTCCTAGGCCACTATGGACTTTGTCAACGTGACGTTTTAAACCAAATCATAGGCAGTCTCTTACGTTTTGGTTTACAACGTCACTTTAACATAGTCCATAGTGGCCTAGAAATCAAATTGGTTGACTGTACCGGTCGTATATTCAGTTTGAAGTTTACATTCCTAGCTCACCGATTTTTCATGACATCGCTAAAGCATAAATAATGGAAAAATATTAGAGTTCAAGTTCTTGAATTGTTTGAACAAACGTAGTTTTATTTTGAAGAAACATTTTTAGGTGCAAAATGCTGATGCACTTCGAGTTTCATTTATAACTGACCCGAAATCTAAACTCTACACATTTATTTATTATGTATATACGTCTTGTATACAACAAAGGGCTTCCCGCCGTCTGGCTGTCCCTCTGTATGTGCACTTAGATCATTCAAACTACGCAACGGGATTTAATGCGCTTTTCATCAATAGATAAGAGTGATTCAAGAGGAATATTTTTATGTATAATAAATTCTGGATTATGTACGAGTGTTACAACAAACTCACATAAAATAAAGCGAGGCGAGGGCGGGTCGCTAGTTATGTATGTATACACGTATGTATTATTATTGAAACATTAACCTCGCTACCCGCTAGTCTCTTATAACTTATCGAGTGCATAATCGCTCAAACGCACGTGCAACCGCTTGTACTATAACAATGGCGGGAGCGGAAAAAGCCTCGTCCGGCGGGTCAAGGCGAGCGCGGAAAGCGTTATGAAATGTTAACGCAATTTGGGAATTAACGTTTCAATTGATTAACTATTTATAATCGATCAATTAGTTCTTATATTAAATAGCTAGAAATTGGCCGTTGCGGCGGGAAGGTTCCAGAGTAGTGACCGAGGACCGGAAGTGAAGTGTTGCAAGCCCCCCACAAGATGGACCGACGATCTAGTGAAGATCACAGGATACCGATCGATTGATCAAGGAAGGCCGGCAAGTAAAGGGATCACTTCAGTTGTAGACATTTCAAAGATTCGTCCATTCAGTTAGGTAGCGAACAGACTCTTTCTTTCGTAATTAGAGAAAAACCACAGCTATGTGTACAATTAGGGTGAAAACCAATTTTTTCACGCAATGGTTAGGATATTACTACTTATATAAAACAAGTTCGAATGAATGAATTACAGTGAAATATGCGGTTAGGTTAGTAGGGCATTTGTTTAGATGAGGTAACTCCAACAACCGTACTCTATAACTATACAAACAATATAGGTCAAAAAATATAGGTATGCATAAATGGCAAACCGATTCGCTAAAATTTGAACCCTAAGTCCCCAGGCAGAACTTGCCAAATATCAATTAAAAGTGAACCTTGGAATTAGCATACACTGCAACTCAGCCGCTGCTGGAAATTCAGTTAAATTCACTTGTGACAAACCATTTTATAGAAAATTAAAGGCAAGTTGAGAAATAACATACGCACGTGTAAGATACCAAAAAGGCGTCAAGTCAAGGGCGTCTGAATCGTGACTACTATCGAAAGTTTAATTACTGCATTGTGCTTTTCACAATATGAAAGATGAGCGGCGTATAATATAATAGAAAGATGGTGAATATAAGGTACATTTAAGAGCTTCTGTACACTTGACTTTTGCAAGCGACTTAGTCTGACGTAGACAGTGTTGCATTGATGTTCACAGCGAACCAACTACAGTTTCCTACGCTGCTCTGGAACATCAATGTCTTCGATAGCGGGTGGTGGTTTTAGAAATCGAAAATTAATCTATAGGAGACCTTAGGGTGCTTTAATTAGGGTAATAACCAGAAAAATCTAGAGCAGACACGACGAGATCCTAATGACTAAGATTGGACCAAGAAGACTTAAGCAAGAATGCTCACTCTTCCAAAACTTCAAATGGCGCAATTACTTGTGGCTTCAAATAAAAAAAACAAGTGAATATCAATAAGTGCAGTAGTGTTCGGAAAACAGCAGATAAGAGTAGCTTCAGTTCGGTAGAGTGCGGAGGCTCTTACGGTAGGCGCACTAGGTCAAGGCGGTCGAAGTAGGTCCCCGAATGTTTTGCCATTTATTTGGCAACTTCTGCAGGTAAATTGCGTTTTATCATGAGAAAACGGCAAATGCGACGTTCGTGAGGGTAACGACGAATGAATACGAAATTGAAAGTGACGCAGATAAAATCACGCAAAAAGAGACTTGAATGAGTCAAAGAACTCAACTCCTTCCTTACAAGTTTACGTCGCTAAGTCTTATAGGTTATAGCCATACTGTAATCTCAATCTTTGTCAACTCCGTTTCTAAAATAGAGCACCATGGACGGGTCGCGCGGTTTGATGTTAAGTAAAAGAGTTCCATTGACACACTATGAGTACCTATGTTATTTCTATATGGCTACTATATTAAACTATATGGCAATTAAAATTTACAATCATTTACTAATTGTAATACAGAAATGCCTCTTTAATAAATTTGATTATTTAATCACAAGGTGGCTATTGGAAAGATGTTCTTACTCCGTTCAGGAGTTCCTTGATGAAAAACGATCTGTATAACATTGCATGCCTAATTAAGGTAGAACTTAAGACTGCACCGAGCAAACGTCGAGTGTCCAGTGGCGCCCTCATTACTATTATTGTGTTTTCTAATTAACTAAAGAATTTCCTCGCAATCAGATGATACGTTTTTGTAGCGCAAGTAAAAACACAATTTATGGGATAGGTACGTAACAAACTTTAATAGTAATTACCCTTTGAGTAGTCAGCTTAACGGGAACAGGTGGCCACTTTTTTTCCGTTAATTTGATAACTCTATAAGTTGTGTTTTCATTTGTAGTACAAAAACCTACCGACCAATTTCAAGAAAATACTTTAGTTTATTAGAAAACACAATAATAGTAATGAGAGCGCCACTGTACATCCGGCGGCGTACGCTCGGAGCAGTCTTAAGCACGTCCTGTTCAATCAACATTTTAGCCGAAACCTGACAAAATAAAACAGCATAACACAAAAAAGATTAACATGTTATTACACCCCAATGCTCATGCAAGTAACGTCTCCGCAACCAGCGCTGCAATATTTCAAGTAGGTCAAGTCGAGAGCAACATTTAAAGTTAAACCTAGCGCGTGTAAATATAACATTTATAAACTCATAAAGAAATCAGAGGTTATAAAAAGACTGCATTTCGTAAAGTGCTTTAAATTGTACACGTCAACATGTCAAGTTGCTCGTAAATATGTTGCAGCGTAATTTTTTCGTTCGTAGACGATTTCGTTTGTTTTGGTAACACGTGTAGGGTAATATTTGAAACGCCATATCTTTAGGCGATAGTTACGTCAAAAAGGATAGTTTAGATAAGAAATTCAAAAAACGCTGCTCGTTTTTGCTCCTCAAAAAGGTATTGTGTTCAGTTTGGATGAATCATTTGAGACGATTCAACACATGACCACTTTTGGGCAAGGGCTGAAGATAAACGATAAGAATATTCAATGTCAACCAATGATGTTCTTTAATATTCTATTGCATTAGCGACCCGCCTTCGCTTCGCTTCTGTTTATACAAGTTTTCGGTAACAGTAAGACATCCAAGTGATGTAAAAAAACCGAATCAAAATCCGTTACGTAGTTTTGGGCGGATATATAAATAGACCGACGCGGAAAGCGATTTCGTTTTATACTATTTAGAGGTCTGAATTACAGCTCCCTAATCTCCCTAATCTCCCAAAATCTCTTCAATCCGACTACCAAATTAATCGCTAACCAACTTTGAAAAATTATTAAAACAGTTTTTAACCTACTCTAGTTAGGATTTAATAGTAATACGGAGACAGCAGAGAAACTATGTAACCTAACAGTTTACTTTTTTAAGCCAAATAACAAAATTACAAAAGTCATTGTAATTTTACATTACAACATCGAATTTAATCTCACAAATATGCACCCCTTTAAGGACAGCACTGCAGGTTAAAAAACAGTTTTCGTCACCGTCCAAATATTCGACTATTGATTAAGCATTCCGAACGTGAACCAGGTCAGCCTGTTCCGTGACTCATCAGAGCAATTGACAAGCATTTGACACCTGCCCGTTTAATGGGTACCGTTGTTGGGACCAAGTTTGGCTTATTTGTCTCCAATTGACAAGATTTCATATTTTCAAGCCTTTAATTTTATTCGTTTTATAGGTACTGTTTGGAAGGAGGAAGACACTAATAGTTTAAAATTTTCTCTAGAATGAATAATTATTTTATTATTAATTTATTAAGATTTACTTATTCTAAAAGGGCGTAACTTCATTTCTACGACACAATGGGCATATTACGTTAGTCCAATCTGTATATAAAAAAGTATCATGTCAACCGATAATTCTCTAAGTATCTATCCATCTGTCAATAGTGTCAATGTCAAATTTGAAGTATGACAGCTTTTTTTCTCGTGAAAATGGCAATGGTATTATATCTATTCAGGCATAGTATTGGTAAAACTCGATATTTTTATTAACTTACTTGTAATTTTGTAAATAAAGAAACATACATCTAAATAAATATTTTGCCGTGTTCAGGAGGCAAAGCCCTTTCGATTCGTATAGTATTTTGCAGGTGTCACCAAAATGAAATGTTGTCAATTTGTCTGGAAAATTTGGGGGGATACTGGTTAGCCAGTAAGCAACTAAGTCCAAGCTAACGTTAAAAAAAGGGATAGGGAATTTAGTTGATAATCAATACAGATTTCCTGTAATGAAGTTGCGTTAAATAAAGCAGTTTTGTAGCGAAGAGGCTTGATCTACAAAACTTCACAAGTGTACAAGATATTTTTACAGCATGGAGAAGGCAAATGAGTACACACTACACAGGCTTCCTGATGGCAAGTGGGATCGGTGAACCATAGACATGCTCATGACTACAATCTAAAGACTACAATTCTAAGTTAAAGATGCCTCTATGCTAGTAATTTCACCGGTTCTCTTATCCCCACACAGGAAGACATTGGCGGTAGGTTAAAGGATAAGGCTGCGTTTCCACCAGAGCTGTGCCAGACAGCTAAGCGGCGTTGCGAGGAAAATCCACTAATAGGATATCCTATTGGTGGATTTTTCCTCGCAATTCCGCTTAACTGCCTCGCACAGCTCTGGTGGAAACGCAGGCTAAGATGGAGGTAGCTATCCGGACGGACCCTGCACACGGTATCCTACCACCACCAAAAGACACTAACACTAAATACAAAATGACAAAATTGAGACTACTATTTCAATGGAAAACCGTACAACTTCGAAGACAAACAGTAGAAAGTTTTTCGTGATACAAGTCGAGTTTTATGGCAAGGCCACATACTCATTTATGCTATAATAATGAGAGTTAAATGCTCTACAATCTGCTTTAACAATTGCGCTAACTTTGCCAAAAACACACTTAATACCAGTTTCTACATAGAGCCTTTGTGCGGAAATATTACACAGAAACATGTCCCGAGTTACGTAAATTCCATACTAGGGACGCATATCACGGAGTTGTACAGGATCCGGGTTGTAGTACAACGGCGAACGATTAACGCAAATCACCTTGAGTGACTATGTAGACGCTGCAATGTACTACGAATACGAACCGCTTCCGCTAGTGTGTGTCCAATATAACTGGTTTAAACGTGCGGATCTAAGAGCAAAGAAAGTACTCCGGTGTTAGCCTACTCATGCCTCATTACTAATTAGTCTCTCCTAGTCTAGATTCCTTCAGAATATTAAAATTCTTCCAAGGTTTTAATAAATTGGTCAAGGTTTTAATGTTTGCTTTCTCCGTTTTAGTGCTGAGCAAGTGAATTTTGAAATGTATGTGACTTTGGGTTAAAATCTTTTTCGTTGCATTCAAATTTGTCCCCAGGAAATGTTACAGTGCGGTTGTTTTTGTAGGAAGTAATATTTTATTTTGTTTGACGATACTATACTGATTCAAATAAAATGAACATTTATTAAGATTAAAAAACATTACTAATTAAATAATAACACAGTCACAGAGTGTAAAATTTCAGTGCAACGAAAAAGGTTTTAACCCCCTTTATTATTGTTCTGTGTGTAGTACAAAAGTTACTATGATTATATATACATATTGAGTCTTGAATTGGAACGAGAGGTGTAAAGTAAGATGGAATGTCTGTGGTAAACAAAACCGTTTTTTTTTTAAAAGGTAACTACTATCAAGTTATTTAGTAATGTAGTGACATAGTTTGCATAAATAAGACATTTGCAAATTTCGAACGCAACTCCAAAGTCATAATAGTATCCACTTCCGACATAACCGTCAATTCGGCAATTGACATACATACAAATTGTTAAATGTATATATCAAATGTTCTTGCTACATACTAAGTGTTTCGCCGTAGCTAGGTAGACTCGAATTATAAAAAAACCGAACACTTTTATGTCGAAATGTCATCAGTTCGGAATCAAGTTGGTTTCTATTTTTAAAATCCTTAGAATAGAATAAGGCAATGACCCACACATATTTAAAGTTCACCTTCCTATAACATTTACAACATTTCAAGTAACAGTTGGCTAGAACCACATCTGTAACTAACCTTCTCTGTCACTATAGTACAGTAATAAAAGAAACAACGAATTTGTAAAGACTTCAGGTATTGTAGACAAAAAATAATTTACCGGTCACCTTGCGGAGTCAAATAGGACAACCCAGTAATTTAAAATTATATTCAACCGCCATGGTAGGTCGTTTCTAGGTGAATGATGATTAATATATCAATTTTCTCATTAAATATTACACAAAAATACAGTCAAAGTTTAAATTTGGCATTATGTTGGAATTTATTTTAAATGATACTGATAAAGTAAAAATATATGTATGGTTACAGGCCGAAATTGTACAATACAAATAGAATTAAAATGGAACTAATAAAATATGAATCTTTCGATTAATAAGGAAATGGAATTTCCACCGGAAAAATGGATAAAGAGTGAGGAAAAACCAATAAACAACGAGATGCTCTACATGAACGAAGCAGCGGGCAAAATCTAGTAGTAAAAATTATTGAAAACCAATGTAACCAGTGTAACCATCCAAAGACCTAGAACATCCACTAAACATCTAGAAATCTAGATCTTAACCTCAAAGTACACTAAAAAGAACCTCAGTACCAACACTAACTACATGCCAGCAATTTGCAATAAAACTGTTCCAAAAGAGAACTCTATACCAAACATAATACAGCATTAATTCTTTCTAGCCGCATCATTTGCGCAAGGCACCAGTTGTCCCCTTGACCTGGTTCGGTTTGAACTAAAATCGAACCCCTTATAGAGTATTAGTCATATCATTACACGATGTAATGGCAGCCTATGTAATGAACGTGTTCTATGTTTACATACGTTGATGATTTAATTCCTGAAAGCATGCACTACACTCGTACTACTAAGGAATCCAAGCAAGAATTATTAACTTTGACACAATTAAATCAACTCCTGCCATCTAAAAGAAAAACCATTGGAGTGTCTTTAAAGCTCCTCATGATTCCTAACCAAAATATGCATACTGATTAACCAGTGACAATACATCAAAGAAAGAGAATATCAACGATGAAATTCTTCAATACCAATAAAGACCTTCCTCAAAAGTGTCATGTCATGTGGCAAAACTGGAGAGTTCGTCATTTCAGACTAAATCTGTGCCAAAAACACCAAATCGGGTCAATTTTCTATACAAATCTGGAACCTGACACTGTACACAGTAAAGAGCATAGATCAACATAGTTCACTTAGCTTAGATCAACGCGTTACGCTCGCTAGTGGGTCAAGGTTGCGATACGGATAGCGAAGTTATCTTGTTAAACCTTATTACAGTTTTCAGGGATGCTCCGTTAAAACCGGCTTAAGCTAAAGGTAATATCATGAGAAGTGCTTCTCTCATTAAAGTGGGATGGATCGCCCACCAATATAATATACATTAAAGGTTTGTAACTCAAAGATATTTCTTGTTGCATGACTGTTGCCAGATTTGACTGAATGTTGAGTTTCTTGCGGCGTTTTTTCTTAGCAGTAGGTGCCAGTGGGGCCTACTTACTGAATAAAGATGGTTTATCGTTTTTTTATAGATTAATCAAATAATGTAAATAACCTGACAATGCTCCTAAATCCTAATGAAACTGATGGTTAGTTTTCCATAAACCAATGGCACAAATTTTATAACATAACTGGCTTTAATTTTTCCCATGAGTCATAAAGGCATAAGGATCATGGAAGTCATCATAATAGTGGTCCACTACCAAGAATTCGACTACAGTATAGTAGTCGATATTAATTCACAAATGTGCCAGTAAACTCGATGCTACTAGGACCACAAGACATCCAGAAGGTTCCCTTTCTAGTGACACACCTCAACACGGGTGAAAGTAGTGAAAGGTACCCCGAGCGCAGATTTTTGCTCTGATAATTCCGTATTGCATTAACTTGATTGTTTTCTCGTTTGTGAGAAGACAAATCGAATTCTATCTTATTTGAACGCTGAGATTGATTAAAAGTTTTATAAGTGGATTCAACTTTAATTTTATCTTTATTATCAGAATGTTGCTTTCTTTTAAACGCAAATGTAAACACATTTTGAAGATCCGACGATAAGAATGAACAATGAAACGCAGTTGGAAATCTACTTCATGGTATCTTTGAGACGGTTCAAGATATCACAAAGATAATCCCTCAAATCAGTGTAATCTAAATTATTGTGATTCATTGTGATTGATCAATTTATTCAGCAAGTTGATTCGGCTTTGTCTTAAAAGTTCTGCTGTAAAATAATCAGCGATTCGCAAAAGACCATCAATGCTAAGAAGAAACGTCTCAAGTACCTCTTGAAACTATCTCATTATAAGCCCTTTTATTATACCTACTAACGATAAGGTTAAAAGAAATCTTCAGTAAGCAATGTCATAATACCCCAATTACATCACTCGGTCAACAATCCCAGCCGTGTCCTCACAAGAAGGTTCAGAGTTCGGCACGAAGGACCTTAAAGGTCTAACGGTTCAACGGTCTAGGGGTCACATAATATCGACCGGTAGGCCTAGACGGCATAATAACCTTGGGGATACAAAATTAAGCTGTTTCAGGTATATTGGGTCATAGTCGAACCTTCAGGTTCTTTGACAGGGATATTTGTAAGACATTTATTGATATGAGTATGTTTAAAACTTTAAAGCCACACCCACACAGAAAGTATCAAAGGAGGTGCTTTAGTGCATGAAGTTCTGCATACATAAGTATCTATCTACAATATTCCCACGCAAAAACTTTTCCATTCATGTAGGAGTGTAACCTTTTATTTGAAATAAAAACCGACTAAACACTCATAATAAATGCGTAAAATGGCCATTATTTTAATGTAATACGATTCTTTGCTTTAGGGAATCACTTTTTAGCGTTTATAATTTCTAAATTACAGCATTGAATCACGAAGCAATTCACCTAATCTAATAGAAATGCAGATAAATTGCTCCATTCCATAAATTAATTGCTAAGGAGAAGTCCTGCCTGATTGTAATAAACTTACCAAGTATTAGGTGTAGTTTCGACTCAGTCTGGAAGGCGTAATGTAGCGTGACCAGGAAGGGGCACTCTCTGACCGCCTCCAGGACCTAGAGAAGAAACATCTTGATATTCTCTGATTGATCATAAAGTCGATTAGCAAAAACTGTCTCAAGAGCTAAGGAGCGCCAAGTGTATTTTGAACACTGAACCAAGATAAATATTTTTAGCACACCTTCAGTTTTTGCTTGAGATAAAGAGTTCTTCCCAGTATTTCAGACTCTTCTCTTTCGCTCATATCTGTTTAGCGATAGCCGCTGCAGTATTATCGACAAAATAAGGCTTAACAACAGATTGTTACCTCTATCCCTTTAGATGGATTTTAGGGAGTATCCAATAGATTGTAAAGTATTGTCAATATCAGGGAAACCGTCAGCAATTTTACAAAGAATCTTGAGCTTAGTCAAAATAATAGAAAACAACAAACCTGTCTCTCTGTCCTGGTGTGCTCTGCCGTCTTTAATTTCTGTACTATGGAAGCCTTTTTCAACACCTTCATCGCGTATAGTTTGCCCTCGTCCACGCCACATCTCTTTTTAACTAGGAACACTTTGCCGTAAGCTGAAACAATAACAAAAATATAGTAAGTTTGAGTTTTTTACAACAACGGCACATTGGTTAGGTATTCTTGGAAAATTTGGTGGTGTAGAGTTATATATCGGTAAACTATGACTAAATACTTAACTAAAGCGACACATTTTGGTATGCCCATAAAACAAATGAAAACGTCTCAAATTATAAATTTATTCCCTATCCTAAAATTATCCTTACCCGCAAAATGTATATTAATGTAAGTATACGTTTTATTAACATTAAGCGACAATCGAATAGGGTAATTATTTACTCGGTTAATGGCAGTGTGAACTTGATAACACTGACTTATTAAATAGATAAGCAGTTGCATCTGTATATAACATACAATAATAATATTAACTACCACAGCAAGATTGCGATGGCACTCCGATACTCTCAGTGACTGATAATATTTTTCCTGTGGGTAAACAACCTTTTCGATAACCATCGAAATAATCAAAGGTAACTGAACCGAGGGCATTATACTTGATACAATCGATTATAATATGTTCCTGAATAAAAAAATATGAATAATGAATATTGAACTAAAAATAATAAAGTGGCATAATAAACATTACACACACGACATTTCATTTCCTTTTAAAGAATGTGTCCTTTCCTTCCTCTATAAACCGCAGAAAATATCACATTATCTGTGATAAATTATATATTGTTTGCTTTTTAATACAAATATGCATATTCGCTCATTGAATACAAAACGGACACATTCCAAAACGAGTCAGTGTTGCATTTTAATATTAGAAGCTGTTCGTATAAGGTTTTCAATGCAAGAGCCAATTATTTTGGAATGACATTCCAAAATTTTCCGTTTTGTATTCAATGAGCGATATATTGTTAACCGATTAATCTGATGTCGTGTCACCGCCCTACTACCATCGATATCACTACATAGTATAAAACAAAGTCGCTTTCCGCTGTCTGTCCCTATGTATGCTTAGATCTTTAAAACTACGCAACGGATTTTGATGCGGTTTTTTTTAATAGATAGAGGGATTCAAAAGGAAGGTTTACATGTATAATAAATGATTTTTTTATGAACGGGTGTTACAGAAAACTCATATAAACCGAAGCGAAGCGAGGGCGGGTCGCTAGTATTCTATAAGAATGACAGCACTAGCGTCTGTCATTTTAGCGTCGTCATTTTACCCGCTTGCGAAATTGTCATGACACTAAGGGCCTGTTTCACAATCGACAAGTAAATTTATCTGTCACATAAAGTTGTCTCTCTCCTTGTCTATTTTCAAGTGTACGACAAAGAAAGGGCTAAACTTATCCGTCAAATATCCTTTACTTGTCGATTGTGAAACAGGCGCTAAGTCTTTGTAAAGTGTTGATTAAATATTCTCACTTTGAATTGCTAACTGTTGTACCCGGCTCCTTACCACAGATCAAAAATGAATTAGTGATAAATAAATCTACCAGTCTTTATATTTCTCAGTTACAAATGTTTTTAATGCCAATGCATATTCGTACAAAGTATTTTTTTAGCTAACGCCGATTTAAAAACTGGTGCATACTTTTTGAAATGAAAACAGTGCTTATGTAGACAAGAGCACTAAAATAAGACGTTAGTATAGTTAGTAACTGTTACAGCGTCTTGCAAGTAAGTAATGGTCAAGAACAAGCATCAAACAGTTTAATTGCAGTAGAAGTTCTACATCAAATTATAACTGTTGTTTTATACACCTAACCTACTTGAAGTGAGTAATATATAGTTTATTGCTCCATGCCATCGTAGCATGCTTTCAAACACTAGACTAAAATAAACTCTACGACCGACATAAGCCTTTTAAATTTAATTAGCATCCCGTGCACTTGAAACTTGAACCATTTCGACCGAGGAAGTTAGACGTCCGATCCTTGTGGTAAAACAATGGGCTCGTTACAAAAAAAAGTCGCCGCATGGTCGAACAAAGTAGCTTTGTTACATTTTTCGAGATGCAGGTGACATATGTTACGGTAGTGGCCTTGAAAGAGAATGTTTGATATTATGCCGTGGAAAGGTCTTAAAAAGAGTATCAAGAACTAAGTGGGGCCACCAGGATGTTTACTCGGCGAGCATTGTTCAAATGGCAAAATAAGTGGCGAATTTTCAACACGCTACTCACGCCAATTGAGATATTTTTCAAGTTTATACTTTCGGTTTTGTAGCCTCTTGCAGAAGTAATTGAGTGTAAATTACAAGGAATTTGCGTGCAGAAACAACAATATCCATTAGGTGTATTTGAGACTGACCAATTTTAAACATAAAAAGTTTTGTAACTATAGGAGAAGATTTTGAAATCCCCGACAACCTGTTTCAGACGCATTTGAAAAATATTTGTTGGTAAAACTGGAATTAAACATTTTAACCAGCGGATGTAAGGTATCATATTTATTCTGCAACAAAGTTTTAACTTGCATTTAGACTACTGAACAATATTGTGTATGCGATGCATGTTTTGATCGCATGAATTAAACAATCAATTTGAATGAGGCAGAGATAAAAGATACATCAATCTAATTAACTACAGATAGGTCAGGACCAGTAGTACCAGGTAGTTCTGTCTCATATGTAGCCCAGGTGTTTCCAGTAGCCAGTAGCACAGCTGCAACTCGAGAGGCAACCTGATATATCCGGCGCGGCGCCCGCGGCGGGATAATTTAATAGATCATAATCGACGAGGTTGAATTAACGGGTAGACAAGTCTGTTTACAGTTGATATTAAAAGAGATAGTTACAAGTTCTGAAGTATAAAAATAAAAGCGCACGGGTGGATTAATCAACACCTGTTTCGTAGTTGGTGTATTTGGAGACAAGACAAGACAAGACAGACATGTAAATTTTGTCTAATTAGTATCATTGTTGTCGCTTTTATTGCAGTGGAAAAATATCAGTCACTCTCGCACTTAGATACTGGTCAGAAAATCACTAATGTTTTATCCAAATCAATCCACATTGATAAACTTACGTGCGGGTGGTAGGACCTTGTGCAGGGTCCGTCCGGATCGCTACCACCATCTTATCCATTAACCTACCGCCAAACAGCAGTGTTCGCATTGTTGTGTTCCGGTTTGGGGATAAGACAGCCGGTGAAATGACTAGCATGGAGGCACTCCATCTTAGTCCTCAGGGTTGGCAACGCATTTGCAGTCTTAGGATTGTATTGCAGTCTTGTGATTGCGAATGTCTATGGGTCACAGTTTCCATTTACCATCAGGTGGCCTGTGTGCTCGTTTGTCTACTGAGTAGACTCTACTCGATGCCATAAAAAAAAACGAAAAAGGATCAAAAAACCACGTTCCGTTGGAACTTTAATCAGAAGATGCATCAAAAGAATACGATCGTCGCAAACAAACACAGGACCACCTTAGAAAAGACTGGAACTTTCGCAAAAACTAATGACATAACGAGGTGTGAGAATGAAAAGGCGTTTGAGAGTCTTGCAGGAGTGCATTGAAACGACCTAGACCGGTCGATGCTCTCGAATGTTCCAAGTAAAAAACAGTGCGTGTTGCCAAAAATAAAAAGATGGCGGAAATGCAAATATACTTTGTGCTTGCGCACTGGAATGAACTAGTCATTTGGATAATGCTGGATAAAAACTAAAACAAGATTCCCAAGACGATATGTGTCAAGACGACCCTGAATTAATCTTTACTACGAGTAAATTCCAATTAATTTTAGAAATCTTCAATAACAGGAGAATGACGTAGATCATGAAAATTTTACTAAAACCTCTTTATTTTGTACTAGCTGTTGCGCGCGACTCCGTCCACGCAGAAAAATAAAACATAGCCTATGTCACTCAGGGTGAATGTAGCATTCTAATGGTAAAAGAATTTTTGAAATCGGCGTTTTAATATTAGTGTAGATTCCTCTTTATAATATTAGTGTAGATTTATTATTTGATCGTCTTTAAGTTCATAGAACGAATTCCAAAAATAGAAAACTCGAGAGAATCGTTTGTACCTCAATTTATTCTAGGCTCCATATTGGTCGAACTTTAGCCCAACCTTCAGGGGGTAACGCGCTGAAACGTCCTAGTACTCGGCTAGGACGAACGATGAACCTCTCAATTCGGTCAATATAATTTCTCGCCTTTTCCCTTTATATTAGTATCAACATTTATAAAACAGAAGAGGTATATGAATTTGTACAGCTAAAGTGATAATGGGAGACCTGGATGATAGAGAAAAGTGGAGGAGCGATATGAAAAACAGGGAAGAGAATTAACAACATTTTTTTTTTTGAAAAGGTGTTTTGGTAGATTTGTCTCAAAAGCATATTAGTCAGTAGTTTATTTATTTATTTATTATTTACTGAGAAAACAAGGTTTTAATACTATAAGTGTTCGCTACGCGTCTGCTTTGAACTAACGGGTTGGCTTAAAGTAATGAGAAGGTATTCAATTGACAATAGCAGGCAAAAAAATAATACAAAAAGGATTTTGACAGCTATAATAAATAGAAAATATGTCAATTAGTGTTAAAAAGGCAAATAATGATTAGCTGTGTTAATAAAAAATGTCCACAAGGAAGTCATTACGTGAACATGTCTATCGCCTACTTGGACGACGTGAAAAATCTGAAGTGCTCTCTCACTTCAAAGCTGAAATGTATCTCCATCTACAATTTAATGTTTGATCCAGCGGTGGGAATTTGGTATTAGGACTAAAGATCTACCAAAAACGGGAAGATCACCCATTCTTAATCATTGAAACCGGAGGAAAATGGCAAAGTTTGCACAAAACAAAGTGGATGAGTCCCAGATAAGTTAGCTGTAAAATATGCTGTTTCCCGTTGGTGAGTAAGGAATATTTTAAAGAAATACAATGTTCTACACTTAAAGCGTCAAAAAACACCCAAATATTCCGACATACAGCTTGAAGAAATTCCAAGAAGTGCAAGAAGTTGCGAAGAAAGTATCACTATGCAGGGTGCACCCAGAATTGACTAAAAAAGCGTGACGTTCATTTCGTATCGAAGGATTCAAACCGTCCGAACGTCGGTGTAGCTCGTCCTATGGAGGATTTTTTGGTAATTCTCAGTAGAGTAGTTTACAGTGATGGGCCGGAAGCGAAATCACATACACAGTTGAAGCGCCGGGTATAAAAGCAAAGATTTAACTGAAAAAATAAAAAAAGATGTTGTCCAACGTTATGATGAAAACGGTAAGAAGAAAGCTGCGATTTTTTTTAAATGGGCGAGGTTTTCTATATTATAATGATTGATTATCATGCTGGTTTTAGTTTATTTGTATATGATAAAAAGCTATATATAACCTAAATAAGTAATTTAATAAAAAAAAATTAGAAAAAAAATTTCTCATTACTTTAAGCCAACCCGTTAGTGGTCGGAAAGACGTCATTTTGTTCGTAACCATGTTTTGTTTTTTTAAGTCTAGCACTAGTTGTGACGTAGTAAAAGATCACGTGGCGTTTAAGCTTTTTATTAATCAGCAGACTTTTTTAATTTGTTCTCTCAGTAAATAATGAACAAGAAAAAAAAATCTTTTGTGCCAAACCTCTTTAACCATGTTTGTTTTTCAGAACACCGTTACAAAAATGTTTCTATTTTCAATACTGAGATGACGGTCACGGTCTCGCTTGATATGATGATTTATAGTTAACGAAATGACTTTTTACACTCGCTCTAATGATGCCACTGATCGACTTAGTATATAGGTACCTACAGTTGTAGTGCAAAATGATTTTCCTTCGGGAAAACTCGGATCTCAATCGGAATACGATGGCACCCGAACTGTCAATCAATGATTGTATTAAATGAGTGACGTTTTCATGTCCATTTTAATGGAACTTTATTGTTTAGTGTCAAATGACAAAGTGACAAATGACAGCATTTGTCATTTGACACTAAACAATAAAGTTCCATTTTAATGGACATGAAAACGTCACTCATTTAATACAATCATTGATTGACAGTTCGGGTGCCATCGTATTCCGATTGAGATCCGAGTTTTCCCGAAGGAAAATCATTTTGCACTACATCTGTAGACTTGTTTACGTGATTATAAATATGATTCACCGAGGATGATTCATTTGCGATTTGGATAACCGAAAACAAGCTACCGAAGGCATGAATAATTTTATCTATATCTTTAAGAACGTATAGAAGAAAAAGAGATACATACAATCTGATTGTGGAATGAAAAAGGCCAACCCTGAGACTAAGACGAACTGCCTATATGCTAGTAATTTTACCAGTTGTCTTATCCCCAAAGCGGTACACCGTACACACGAACACTGCTAGTTGCCGGTAGGTTAAAGGATAAGATGGTGCACAAGGTCTTACCACTACTAAGGAAAGGTAAGCTTTTTAAAACTGTTGAAGCCGTTTCACCTAAAATCGAACAACACAGCTAGATTTCGGCGTTCATAAAGTGAAGTACTTAGTAAGTACAACTTAGGTTGATTGATATTTGAACCATAACCACGGCGTGGCGTGTCAACCGTTTGAGGTAGCTGATAAAATGTAAATTTGTATTTCGTCGGGCCGTTGAACTCGCGTACAGAATGAACAATGACTGGGGTGCTCAATAACACTTAATGTTTTAATTGTTAAAATAATAAGAGTTCCTATAAGCTTAAATATATTATTAAATTAAATCCATGGCTTTAACAGAATCAACAAAATCGAGACCATTAACCTCAAGAATCCCCAGGTTTACGCTTGAGGACACAATACCAAACATAAAAGGCACCCTATAGTTACTTCAACAAGGTTGCAATTACAATGTTAGGAATTTGGTCTTAAGTAGAATATAAACTTCAGGAAATCTAGCGAATAATATCGAATACTTTCTTACTTGTATACTTTATTGTATCGAAAATAATATTAGTTTTACGAATTCATTAATTCGCACATCATCCTCACAGACTGATACAAAACCGTAAAGTTTACGATTTCCGTGTATTTTGCTACCTGTACACACAAAAGCGTACCTTACTCTACGACTATTCAAGAGTTTCAATGTACATGGATACGAGTATTACATTTCGTACGTAGATTATTATATTAGCCCGTAGACCATTTACAACATGAAATGTGATTTAGGAATCCAGATATAGATAGCCCAAATCAATATATAACAAAGCGTGTTCGATTACAAATTCACAAGTCATGATTGGTTCGTTTTCAATTATGTTTTTGCTTGAGCCAGTAGCATGATAAGTTGGCGTTTTAAAACTGTCTTAGACATTGCGAAATGATCGCAAATAAAAGTAATTGTAGATAAAACGCACCGGAGCCGGCCGGGCCGTATAAATAGCATCGATTTATAATTAGCAGGCTGTCAATCCTGTCTAGTGCCCCAATGATATGTCTGTATGTATCATGTATGTATAGTCATTCTTGTTGTATCACCTTATTACAAGACACTGGGTAGGAATCAGTGCTGAGGCTCTATTGTAATCGGTAAAACTACATTGCTTTTGACATGTTTATTGATTATAACGTAGCCGTCATTACTGTCAAGAAAATAAGAGTTATCATAACGTCGACAATACGATAACATATCAAAAGCAATATGATTTTACCAAGCGGAATGAAGCAATTGTACTGTTCGTTTCACTGTCGCACGCGCATTCCTCGTTTCGCAGTATCTGTTTTAAATTAATGATTCTATTACTCATACGTATTAAGAACGGTTTGAGCACAGAATTTTATTGTTTTACTTGAAAAACCGACAGCATCATCTAGTCGCGACGCAATATTTTTGTAATTCAAGAGAGATCATAGAAAGACCGAGATTTTAGAAAAATCCTAACGGACATCATCATCATCATTATCAGCCGCAAGACGTCCACTGCTGGACAAAGGCCTTCTCCAAGGTTTTCCACAACGATCGGTCCTCTGCTGCTGTCATCCAGCGGTTTCCCGCGACCTTTATCAGATCGTCAGTCCACCTTGTGGAAGGTCTGCCAACACTTCGTCTCCCGGTTCGCGGTCGCCACTCTAGAACCTTTCCGCTCCAACGGCCATCAGTTCTACGAGCAATGTGCCCCGCCCACTGCCACTTAAGGTTTGCAATCCGGTGAGCTATATCAGTTACTTTAGTTCTCCTGCGAATCTCCTAATTCCTGATTCGATCTCGCAAGGAGACACCCAGCATAGCTCTTTCCATCGCCCTTTGAGTGACCTAACGGACATTTTCTATTAATTAGGCGAATAATTTAACAGTAAGCCTAATAGAAAAAAAACTTCTACAACCAAAAATCAACAAAGAACGCATTGACCTAGGTCAAATTAACTAAGAGTATGAAAAAGTATGTTCACTTTAATCATTACTTAAATCCTATACGTCATTTCACTGGGGTGCATTTCATTTAACGTAGGGTCGTTGCGACGCGTCTACAAAATTCACCCGAAGGTAAATGCCCACATTGAACATCTGCCCGTTTAAAAAAAACGCACCACCTGGCAGCGAGTCGGGCGGGTGGGAGCGACCTCTAGTAGCAAGTTCGCAACGTTAGAATCATTTGTTGAATGAAGATCGAAGGAGTTCGATTAGGATTTTGGAATGAAGTTTGAATTAACGATGGAGTGACGGGAACGGGACTGGCTTTTGTTTTAAATCGATTGTTGTTTTTCAAGAACTGTTACATTTGAATTTGAAGTATGTGCGAGGAGTTCCATGATTGGTTTTATTCTTAAATCAACTAAGATAACTAGAAAGATTTGTATAACATTAAAGGTATGGTTATATCAATAGGCATTTAGGTAATTGATTGATTGAAAGCATTAGGTACTAATTTTACAAATATAATTTTAAAATATTAATTTCACAAAGGTCTGATGCATTAATAACTAAATTTCAAATATAAGTCTTAAGTGTTTATTATTATTATTCCCAGATAAATATTACACCCCTATTTAAAAGAAAGTCGAGTAACGATATTTTTTAAACTTCGAACACGGTCAACCTGATATTCACTCACACGTCCTCGCATCTGAGAAACTAAGTCGGCATAGTAACAAAGCCAATCATCTCGTTGAACGTCTACTGCGACGGGTCAAGTTACGCTGGCTGCGCGTGCACAGGTGGCCCGGGTGCATTCTTGGCCCGGACACGCAACGGGGCGGATGTCGGGCGGTTCTCGCATGCGAATTTTCAACATGTGTCGTGGTATATGGTCCGATCGCTATCTTATACAGACGATAATTGACTTTCACCTCCATAATATTACAATACAAACAGTTGTGTGTTATGCTTGTTTTTATAGATAGTGAAACCCATACTTAGCCCTGGCTAAATCAAATGAGTAACTTTTACAGCCAATTACGCAACAGACGTACATAAATCACCCTCATATTACGGCTTATTTAGAAACTAACCTTTTTTATTAAATAAATCGGTATCGCAACTCGCTAGTACACACAACATCACACCTAACTAACCATTAAAGACAGAGCAGAGAGAAAGAGAAAGAGATGTATGTGTATTATGTCAACAACATACGCATTCTAGTGCGACTCTCTTTCATGCAATATTTCAGATTTCTGAAGTGTATAGCTAGATGTGTTGCTGTGTGTACCACCTGAGCGATAACCACGAGATTATCCACGTTAAAGTTCAAATCGCATTAAAAATTTAAATTGAACTATTATTTAAATGTAGTTCACCGACATGGATATCCTGCCGTTTAAAATTAACATAATAATATTAAACACTGAATTCTCTAACAAGTCTGGCCGGTAATAAACATTCGAAATTCGAAAATTGAAAATAAACATTCGAAGGGATCGTAACAATCTTATCTCGGCATATGGGTGGCCTGACACCGGTGTCAACGCACTACGCCCCCTTGCCTATGGTAAGTTCGAAAAATAAAAAGACCGCTCAGAAAGGACAAGGGGACTGTGTTACAAGTGCTATTTATAGAAAAAAATCAATTATTGAGGCTCCGAATACAATTTTAATGCACTCTATCTAATGTTTGGTGGCGTTGATCGGCTACTTGATACGCTTAATGACAGAACTATCATTGAACAATAACAATTACAATACAATGCACCCGTTTATCGTTCGCATTATTGAAATAAATTCCGATAGCAATATTAAAATTCATGATTGAATGAATATGTTATTAAGACGAGTGGCCACATCAAATCGTCTAGTCGTGTTTTCATCCAATCTTTGACGTCAGAACAACAGGTCAATTACAATATAAAATAATAAAGTCGTTAAATTTTAATAGTTTAACAAATACGTCATTCATTTGACACCAGTTACACGGAATTCCTTTGACATAAAACCCCTTGGATCAAATTATGTAACATGTATAATTTCACATAATAGAATGAGGGGTAACAACCTCGACTTCCGGTCGCCATTATCACTTTTTTATAACGAGGTGATTTCTGCGATCGCTTATCGGATAGCTAAATATTATTGGACCATTGTTTGTAAAAATAGGTCAGTCGCATTTAAAATAAGGATTAATCAATAAAAGTAACAAAGCAAATTAGTGTTTTTTTGTTATAAGGTGTTTAAAAAATGAGTTAACGCTCTCAAAGTTACCAGGGCCTCATAAGGTCACAAGCGTAAGGACGGCCGGGTAACGACCGGGCACCGCTACGCGCCAGTTTTCGGGGGTCGACGACCGGCCGCGACGTCCTGAGACAACCTCCTACGTTTACATTTCGCCCTGGTACCGGAGCAGAGATTTCGCATTCACCAAATAAACTAAGCCTTTGATTTAAACAACTGTCGTTATAAAAATACAGTTTTACTACCGACAGTCCTCCAAGGAGAGTCGTTGACGTATTCCGTTAAACATTGAAACGATAATCCGATTCAAAGTTTAATTTAAATCTTCCTAACTGTACAAAGAGTCCAATGACCATCCAGATGCTTTAGTTTTGCATGGAAAATCGTAAAGATCACGATTCTGCTCGGATCGAACGTTATCGTTTGGACTTTAAAATTAAAATCTTCGCAGAGTTCAACAGTTTTTTTTTACCATAACTTCGTTGTTTTATGTTTCTCTAAGCTGCTATCTCTTTCTAAGCCGTCGTTAGAGAATCACAGGTTAAAAACCGTAGCACCACAGGTTAATAGCCGCGGTTAATAATGTGGATTTAACAATTCCGACGACAATAATAAAACACAACCGACATTTATTAAGACATAAAGGTAATTGAACGGATATAAGTATAGGTTTTAGAGAACAAAGAAATAGAATTAAGACAATAATAATTATTATTGTAGAACGAGACAAAAGCGCGTCATTATAACACGAGGAGATACGACGTGACGGCACATACAAAATGACTGGAGGAATGACGTGCAATGATTTTCATCGTTGTTGACTCGCAGTTCGCAAGTGACGTATGCGTTAGGTAACAACTATACTCTTATCGTCAAAGGTCATTGAGGAATTGCATAGCACCTTGCGTAGGCAGCACAAGTGCGTAACTTTATGGGTAGATATTAAAATACAATAAACAATGTTATGCTAGGTAACAAACGTAAACACGTTGACGCGATCCTGTTTAAGACAAATAGCACGGCATTAGATTTTCTCACTTTTGGTGACGACGGAGTTGTTAATGAAGTCGCAATTGACATGACTCATGCATATTTACTATTTAGTAGGTTCCACTAGAAAACCGTTGTACAATTGCAAATAGTAACCTGACACTTAACCACAGAACCTTATCAATTCGTAGTGTGGGAAATGTAATGGGGCAACTGTTTTTAATGACCACATTAACCACGTGTTGTATGTCGAAATACTTGATATCGATAAGATAACAATTGACAGCCGTAATCAGAGTGCACAAAAAATTGGTGATAATGACAACCCTTCCTATGGTATATATTCCTACACTACTAAAGTAAACTGGAAAAAAGCAAAGGAAACAAACAACACACTAAAAACCACAGGAATAGCTGCCATAGTTTATGAATAACACAAGCATTAAGCAGTCTTTTAGAAATCTGAAACTTGAACGACAATGGTTGTAATGGAAAAGAATCAGCAGTGAGTGATAATACATAGGGAAGTTAAAGAGAATACTTACCAGATGAGGAAGTAAAACATGGTAGTCGCATTTCAATAGTTAGAGAAGCTTATTCAAGTCTCTATGTAAACAAGTCATTTGCAAGAAGATAATTGTAGATACAGAGGATTTGTGTAACTGAGTCAACAAACGTGAAGGCGTAAACATGTTGACAGTCCAGAACGTAAACATACGCAAATACGAAGTCTAATAAAACGTACAGATGACGTGAAGACATTTAAATTGACAACTGCCCAATCTACAACACAACAAAAGATGGTGCAATATCAGCCAATCAAGGGACCAAAGCATCCGTTATCTAAGTAATTCAAACTTTCGATCAAATAAATTATTCAATCACGATGAACGTTAGATAGCTATCGAGAATTTCTTTGGAAACTTTCACCGTTATATCAAAACTAAACATCAATACATTGTATGTTGTCCGATGCTTTACCACTAGAACTATAGGCAAAACTAGTTTCTTGGTAAACTTCTAAAACCACTCACGCGGCACTATCTTCAAAACTACAGCCTTTTAGGTCTCTCACGTCATCAACCAACAGGGTACTTTTCTAAATCGTTACAAGGTATACAACAAGGATTCCGATTTTAACACTACATTGATTATTGCTCTGAATAACTGCTCCTCCAAAAACACTGTTCTTAACAACAATCAAAATAAATTCCATTGCTAATTTTAGCCATTGTACAGTCGACAAAACATTTCACAGATTTCCCTAAAACCAAGACCAAGTCACGTTTGCCTACATGTGGTCCTGACCGCGAACAAAACATTACGTGTTTACCGGTTCAGAAAAAGAGTTACAAAGAAGTGTAATATTTGTAATAAATTTATAGACAAATACAAACATTTTATTTACAAATCAGATGGACAGATAAGTTTGATACCCTAATAATTATTAATCAGTCAAGCAGACTCATTCAACATCATGTGACTTCACTTGACAAGGTAGGGTTGTATATTGATTCAATTATGCAAATTCTTGTTACAAGATACCTATAACACGGATGAGAGCTCTATTTGACACAAGGACTTTAAATTGGCAAAAACTCCTACAACATGTCCAAAAAGAAGACATGGACGATGCCTATCATATCAACAACCGTTAATGCGTACACCTTGTTCCATTATCCTAACAGTTATGCAACAGCATAATTTAACTACTTAATACGTAACGTTTCACAGTAGAACGAGCACCCTAGCAACTGGTTCGCAGCTTATGGCAGTCAGTAACTGCAAAACCAGCAACAAAGATGGCCATTTCTCCGCCTATCGCAATTCTTCCAAAACAAAGCGCCTAAATTTTCCGGAGGTAGAGTACTCTGTTAACATTTCAAAAGAAATGTTACAAATTCAACTCATTGTGTCATTGTGAAATATTGATACGACGACCTAATTTGTAGTTGTACATACTACCCAACTCACTGTTCTTACATTCATCTTGCCCTTATGATTTATATTACAATCAGCAGAAATTATTTTTACGTCCAAATATGCCGAAACAACGTGCCGGATTTGGTCGTATTGTTAAGGTTACTCTTTCAAAACTTTCGAGAAAATGTTATTTGGTTGCCAAAATTAAATAACGCATTGAAATCCGGTCAAATGTTCTCCAAACTTTGGAAAAATGCTTATAAATACCAACATCCGTCAAAGATCTAAATATGGACGCAATCTGTAACCAAATAGTACCTAACCTACTCATAGATTCCATCTAGCCTTAAAAACGCACATGAAATCGCTTTCCGCCCTGCCACCCGCTGCAAACTGCCTAGGACGAATGCTAATTTGATTTGTAAACAATAAACGAATCACGTTTAGTGTGGCAATTAGAATTTAGAATTTTAGAAGGATAAGAGGCTGTTTGGTTTCGCGGTATTGATTCGTGTATTGTTCGAAATTAACGTAACCTTAACATAAACTGGCTACATTCATTATAGAACATGGAAACCTGAGAGATATTTTTTTTCGTAAAATAATAAAAAAAAACCGCGGAAAATAGAGAAGCAATTAATTCCATGATAATGTCATCAATGTACAAAACCCCAATGGAACAGAAACCGTAACGTATAGTCCATTGCCGAATCTAAATAGTGCTCTGAAATAAGTACTTAAGAATGCTGACTTGAAATGTATCGTCACTTAAGCTGTATTTGTACAGGGAAGATGTTTGATATTGCTATATTTCACAAGACATGTAGATTCTTCTGCATATTTATTTAGGATGGGTAATAAAATAAAATTAATCAGTAATAAACTTATTTCTTAGTATCTCAGTTTAACAACTTGTTAACTAGAACGCTAGGCAAAAATCAATCGGACCAGACGTTAAGAACTGCACGAGGAATGTTGGTATTTTCTTGTTTACCGCGGCATGAGTCACTGCACTTCATGAGCTTGATGTCGTGATGCATCGTAACACGACTCAGCAGCCATTCAAAAGCTGCACTTATTACTTTTGAATTCTATTATGTTGAACTGTAGATAATGCTGACGTGAAGCGAAAATGTTCTGAGAGATTATGCAGTAGATTATGATACCTAAATTCGTATAAGAAAGAACATAGCATAAATAATTATAATGGAATTGGACCATTTCACCCTAGACTAAATGAAGAAAATAATATCTTATTTTCTATTCAAGCCTTTCCAGTGAACAAAAGTTTTCAGTAAAAAAAGTAGGCCTTTCCAGTAACAAAAATGTTTTGTACTTTCAACAAGTTATATACTAAGGCGGCAGACTTAGTAAAGAGACCATTGTATAGCCACCCCCCTATCAAAGGTCACCAAAAACAAGTGGGAAAAAACGTGATGAACGCTTACAATTTCGGGTTGTTTATACCTGAGCCCAAAAGGATATTAATAGGAAAATACTACCTACCGCCATCAGTAGTGTTCTGTTGACGAAAAATTGCAAGCATAGAGGATTTCCCTCTTAGTCCTAGCAACGCATTTGCGGTTTTGGCCCAAATGTCTATGGGTGACAGATCCCACTTAGCATCAGGCAGTCTGTATGCTGGTTAACCCGTTCCATGGCTTGAAAATAGCTTGAAGAAGCAGGAAAATATGACTATCATAATCATTGCCTAGAAAACACTAGAGAACCTACGTTTATAACTAGTTTTGGCATTAAAATTCCGCAAATTCCTGAAATACTAGGAAATAAAAAACCCGAAACTAAAAATGTCAATTTAAGCGAATTTGGGAATCTAGTTGAGAGTAGTGTTATTTTAAAATTCAAGTATTTAGCTGATTCTCGAATATCATTATCTGTTCATTCATAACATGACAAAGGAAAGCGACAACTCTATCTATGGTTTGAAAACATTCGAACGACTAAAAACGACTTTTGATTCGCAATTTTAGTACATTCAAATCTGCCCCTACACTGCCCATATGTCTCAGTACAAAATCAGCAGACCATGAAGAATAAGCGTTATTTTAACGCAACAATTAACCAATCAGCACCCTCGGAGTCGTCGACCCCACTCTATGATCCGTACGTGCATTCCACGTGAACCGTGGAGAAGCATGTCGGAAGTTGGGAATAATTTAGAGAAAAACTTCCGTAATGCGATAGAGTTGTGGCAGCTTTGATGCTAAAGAGGAATTATTATTACGATTTTAAACTCAATAGTCGAAACGATTGAGCAAAACTTTACTTGCTCGAAGAACCTTTTACTAACTTGATTATTAATGGATTTTTTTGAAATACATATTCTTTTAATTCCCAATTTTGAATACTTTTTAAAGGTTTCCAATTTTTTAAATATAATTTGCCGTGTGGTTGCCGGCAGAATAGAATAGAATAGTACCACTCCATACCTTCCTGTGGAAGTCGTAAGAGACGACTAAGGGATTAAAGGCTTGTAGTATTTTTAGGCGATGGGCTTGCAACCTGTCACTAATATACACATGATATACATCTTAGCCTGTATGTGCAAAATGTGGTTACAGAATTAACAACTGGCTGTTAAAGTTGTTGGTAATTCTGTAGCTCTGCCTACCCCACTCTGGGATGAAGGCGTGACGGTATGTATGTATGTATGTAATTTGACAAAAAATAGTAGCCAATTTTATCTAGGCTTATATAATGCGAAAGTAGATAACTGTTTGTTTGTTTTTTACGCTATATCTGCTAAACCGCTTAATCTACTTCATTAAAATTCGTTATGGAGATAACTTGCACCCCAGGTCCTTCCAAGATACTTTTTATCCCGTAAAGTTGGACAGTTCCCGAGGGAATAACGACTTCTACGCGGCGGGAATCACGAGCAATGGCTAGTATGCAGTAAACTGAATACCCATTATGTCCAGAAACCTTCGCTAGTGTGACCTTACCTCAGTTTTTTGCGAGGCAATGACATTTGCAATGCATAGGCTTGCGTGCACGAGGTGGTGGGCAATCTACCAGGTGGTCAGGGAGGGTATTCAACTTTGACTGGTCTTGTACTTCCTATAGTTTTAATTATTTTTTTCATAATACAGCATTAAACATGATGTTTACTTGCCATTCGTTGTTTTGAGCTAATTACAATAACGTTTTTGCACTTTGTAGCCTAATTAAAACATATGTATGCTTTAGTTTTTTTTTATATAATAAATCCTAATAAGATTATGGAACCAGTAATGTACACTTGATTCTTATCTTACGGGAGATATTAATTTCTTTTGCAACAGTCAATTTATGACCTTATGAATTATGATGTTAGAATTAAGAGTGAAGCATAAAAGTGGGGTGCAACGGTGCAACACGGGTGCCATCCTACCACTCTAACGATGCATTAATAAATAAAATTTAAGACTACATTAAAACAATGGTAAAAACACTTGATTTGCATTTTAAGATAGAGCGAATTCAATGTTAATAGACTCACAGCACATTATATTAAATTTTTTCAATGACTTAATCTCATACACTTTTATATTCGGAGTATTTTGACAATGAATAGTACTAAGGGCTAGCAATGATACAATTAAAAAATAGTTAAATACTATTCCTTCCGTGTTACCTTTAAAGGGTTATCGCCATATTGATCGGAGGTAATGTAATTATTACTTCAGCAAGAAATACTTCCACCAGGTGTGTCTGTCTGTTCCTATATCAGAAGCTACTGGATGGATGCATTTGCATTTCTTGAGGAAGAATAATAACTATAATGTTTATTACAAGATGGGATAAGTGAAAAATAAAGTAATAGTTAAATATGCTTACCTCCAGTGCCAAGTACTTTGAGCAAGTCGAAATGTGATATGTCCACTTTTGATTGGCCGTTTAGATTAACTGAAACAAAAACAAACAGGTTAATTATAGGTCATGTTTAGTAAATGGTATATGATGACGTAAACTTTGCCTAGTTAATTAGAATAATTGAATAAATACCAGGAGACAGACACATTAAATTCTACCAAAACTGTTATCCAATGTTAACAAAGTAATTTCGAGTGATGACTGATGATATAATATTACAAAAAAAAAACCTTTGTTACAGTTAAAACTGCGCCGAGCGTACGCCGGATGTACAGTGGCGCCCTCATTACTATTATTGTGTTTTCTAATAAACTAAAGTATTTTCTTGAAATTGGTCGGTAGGTTTTTGTACTACAAATGAAAACCCAACTTATATGGTAAATCACATAGTTTAATAACAATTCACCTTCGAGTTATCAACTTAACGGAAAAAGTGGCCACCTTTTCCCGTTAAGCTGACTACTCACATGGTAATTGTTATTAAAGTTTGTTACGTATCCCATAAATTGTGTTTTACTTGCGCTACAAAAAAGTATCTTCTGATTGCAAGGAACGTTTGCTCGGTGCAGTCTTAATTACTATTAAATCAGAAATATTTTTAACACATTTTTTTTTATTAGCATTTACTTGACTCAATATGTTTGTTTGTCATGTAAATTAATATTGAACCAGCTCCTGTTATTGGAAAGGGCTGAAATTCGGAATAGACATGTAAACCTGATGTGACGATGATGACAATAAGTAACTAGTTCAAGAGCTTATACGTTCGATCTCATCGATAGAAGCCATTCTGCCAAATTGAAAATGCACGCGGTAAAAAGTGTTTTAATCGCTCTGACGGAACTACTTAAACTCGCCGCTGCGACATTCACTGGTTCGTTCGTGCGACCGCGTTTTTAGATAATCAAACTGGGTAGTGATTCTGTAAACAACGCCGGTCGTGCGGACTGTCGAGTGATATCCAAGCGGCGAGATTAAGTAGTCCCGTCAGTGCGAACAAAACACATTGTAGCGCGTGCATTTTCAATTTAGCACCATGGTTCCTGCCGATGGGTCGAACGTATAAGGCTGCTTAATTGAAAATGCACGCGCTAAAATGTGTTTTATTCGCTCTACTAAACTACTTAAACTCGCCGCTTGGATATCACTCGACAGTCCGCACGACCGGCGTTGTTTACAGAATCACTACCCTGGCGGTGGAGTCACAAGGTATCTTTGCTCTACATAACATAAATGATTGGTTTCAAGTAGCTGAAAAGTGATGACGGTGCAAAAAAAAACCGCTCAAAACTTTTTTTTTCAATAATCTTGAGGTCAGTTACAAAATTAATAAATAGAGTTGTTAAAATACAGTAACGGTTACCCTCCTCAACCCAATGGCCGCTTGGGGCTGACAAGAATGAGTAATTAAAATAAATTCATTATGCGATGCGCTTGAGTGTGAGAAATAAAAATAACTGTAGGGCTTGCGTTTCATACGTTCTATGAGAATGTAAATTCATAAATCATAACATAACATACATGCATATTGTTATTTTACTGTAATAATTTATAGTTAGTGCAGTTAAAAGTACACTTGTAATTTCTCGGTTGTCGCTCGCGGAAGTCCCTTTTTTTGGGTTACCGATATTCATACATTATTGGTAAAACAAAAGGAACTTTCCATACAAATATTTTGGGACACATTACAGCCTTTTTTTTTAACCTGGCGATGTCACTAACAGTGGCAAAAAAAAAGAGAAATGCTCAGCTAGGTTCGATAAAAATCGGTGGGCCGACAAGTGATATCAGCTCTGAAAGTAGAAGTGTATACTTTAGGAGTTTTTATTTTCAAAGCATACATTGAATTGGTTATTTGAACTTAAAATTAGACACATTTCGATGACAACTGTGACTTAACCTTTTTTTTGACCCGGCGGAAATACCCATGCAACCCACGAAGCGGGCCAGGACGGGTTGTCTGACTTGCAAAGACTAAAACCCCGGGACGTTGCGCCAATCGCTTTAGGAGGGGGACCGCTATAGCAGCGCCAGAACGTAACCCGTATAACGGAGGAGGCGGAGGCCTTTAATCGCTCACTCCCAAAATACCACAATTTCCAAATACCAGACTACTCTCTTTACCAGATTCCCAAATCACCAGCTTCGAAATATTAAGTAAGCATAATCAACGATACCAAAATTTAAATGTTATTTTTTGAGATTCAAGTATATTGAGAATCTGGTATTTTAAAATTCTGGTATTTCGGGAATGAGCGCCTTTAATGGCCTCTTACCTTCTCTATTGAGGGCACTCTGGAACACAGCAGGGGCCATCCAGCTCAGGACTTACTGCAGGTGATAGACCCCCCGATCTATCACCCCCCCCCAAACTGAAGTAACCTAATCTATCCACGGTTAGAATATTGGGAGCGCATATAGTTAAAGGGGAATTACCAATCGATAATTAGGCGAGGGCAATTAGTTAAGTGTGTATATGTTGCTAGTCACGTGTTAGCTGACATGGTAGTATTAATTATTTGAACTATAAGGACTTATCATAATTAGGTCATCGATTTATCTCGATGTAGCCTTCTACAATTTTATTGTTATGACTCTTTGACACAGTTATTGACTTGGAAAATCACTCAATAACTAAGACTAAGTAGTTTCTTTAAACTTAGCTTAGAAACCAAACCAGGATTTCATTTCATGACAAAAAAGTTATCATGACATGACAACATTCCAACTATGAACCAACACCTCTCATGTTTAAACTAGGTATATAAACTTAAGTACAGTCAACCAATTTAATTCCTAGGCCACTATGGCCTTTGTCAACGTGACGTTGTAAACCAAAACATAGGGACTCTCTTACGTTTTGGTTGACAACGTCACTTTAACATAGTCCAAAGTGGCCTAGAAATCAAATTGGTTGACTGTACATACATTTGAGTTATTCCTTCTCTTTCATATTTATGAACAATTTTTGTCTCGGCTAGAATCACGCCGCAAATTAAAACAGTATAAAACATCTCTCCAATTGACAATATTTCATTTTGGTGACACCTGCAAATTACTATACGAATCGAAAGGGTTTTACCTCCTGAACACGGCAAAATATTTATTTAGATTTATTTTTCTTTATTTTCAAAATTACAAGTAAGTTAATAAAAATGTCGAGTTTTACCAATACTATGCCTGAATAGATATAATACCATTGCCTTTTTCACGAGAAAAAAAGGTGTCATACTTCAAATTAGACATTGACACTATTGACAGATGGATAGAGACTTAGGGCCATTTGCACGCAGAATTTAACCCTGGGTTAAGGCACTAACTCGAGTTAGTAGACGTCAGATTCATACGATAACTGTCATTTTAACTCGAGTTAGTGCCTCAACCCAGGGTTAAACTTTTCGTGCAAGTGGCCCTTCGGTTCGGTTGACATGATACTTTTTTATATACAGATTGAACTAACGTAATATGTCCATTGTGTCGTAGAAATGAAGTTACGCCCTTTTAGAATAAGTACATCTTAATAAATTAATAATAAAATAATTATTCATTCTAGAGAAAATTTAAAACTATTAGTGTCTTTCTCCTTCCAAACAGTATCTATAAAACGAATAAAATTTAAGTCTTGAAAATATGAAATCTTGTCAATTGCAATCACAGACCACTTACCCTATAGACTCCGCATACAAAGGCGCCCCCGTAAGCCATGCTTATGCTCACAGAACACTAATTGGTTGCCATGGTTCTATTGGCGCGCACCACGACGCGCACACTTGATTATTCGTTGACTTTGAACTAGCCAATCACGGTGCACTTTCCGCCCCCCGCGCCCCGCCATTTTGGCTTAATGAGATACTAGACAAACTGTTCCGAAGCGGAGTCTATAGGGTAAGTGGTCTGTGATTGCAATACACCCAAGTTGAATTCATAAAAACAAAACAATTATCCAAGTAACATGGTGAATTCAAAATATTTACCTTAAATTATTAAGATAAACAAATAACACAGAAAATAATGTGGTGCGCTGTGTTTTGCAGTGCCGAGTTTGTTTTAAAAACAGATGTACTCAGATAGCAATTTACATAAGTGATAAGAATATACGTATTTTTTACCTTTACAATGACAATGGTTCAGTGAACTTGCTTTAGTAATTATTCTTCTGCAGAATGACCTAATAAAGATACTTTACAAAGTAGGTATCATACATTTTTATTAAATTTTCATGTGCGTTTGAATCTGTTAAAAAATGAAAGAGATGCAGACAGAAGACAACATAAATAAATAAATAAATATATAATAATGATGTGTTGTGTGTGTTCCAAATAAGTATTTTGTGACTTTTGGATAGTTTAATTCTTTTTCATAAAAGAATGATGGGCAATTTTATATGGACCTTCCAACAGTCACGGGATGCATGTCCATATGTTCATCAGGACCCAAAAAAAGACAAATCCATCGTCCTTTATTATAATGAGTTTTCATTTGGGTTATTGATTTAAATTGACAGATAATTTAAAACAATACCATAATGTATCAAAGTCAATAATGGTTTTACCTAGCAGAGGCCCTGGAATCATTTTAAGACAACATTTGGGTTAAAGGTTAGCTGGAAGAGATCCCTTAAAAGGGATAAGTTAGCCTTGGTACATTCCAATTCTGTAAATGTTTAGTTGAATTTCTTTTTTTTGTACAATTAAGTTTTTACATACATCAATATGTGTGTGTGTGTCAGACAAGACAGATGTATGACAAGACTAGCATGCAATAAATGCCAGGCCCTCGAACCTAACCAAATATTGAGTTTTTGGTGTTAATTATGTTAAGAAAAGAATGCACGTTATAATCAACAATAATAGGTCAACAAGTTCATTGCCTTATTTTATTATGAGGCTGATAACTAATATTAACTGAATAGACGAATTAAAAGTTCATTTGATAGTGACATGATGATGTAAGATTACATATATAATGCACATAGCCTTATTACCACAGGATAAATAATAATAACTTTGTATTATTATTGTGTAGTAACAACAAAAAAAAATGTATAATACTGTCACACAAAATGGTAGGTAGTATTATAACCATTACATGCAAACAGTAGCAAAGATCGTAATATAATTACCACCTTGTAACAATATCATGATGGCAACACTGCGAGCCATAAAGCAGCTCCAGCCAATCGCTGGACACCATACCGCTGATAAGAATTATCGCGGTAAGCGTCAAGGCCTGTGATAATGGCTAACCATCATTTCGCTAAACGTGTTGCCAAGACATTTCATTTTAATGTCATTGAACTGAATCTTGCATTTTTTTTTTAAGGTTAGGTTAGGTACCCGGTTGCTAAAAAGGGATAATATTTGGAACCAAGTCATTATTAATATCATTGAATAAATCTACCTAAAGTCCATACTAATTGACTTGTCTTATTTGGTAAACACTTTTATAACCTCAAAATGACATGACCCATTTCGCCTAAAAATACAATTTTGCCAGTAAAAAAAACCATCCGTCATTTTAGCCATTTAATATCAGGAAAATGGTGTCCAGTGTGGTCTCTAGATGCTGTATTCAGCAAAAAAAGGCCATTATAGCCAAAAATTATGCATTTTGAGATTATTAAAGTGTTTACTAAATAAGTCAAGTCAATTGGTATTAGGGTTGCCACTTTTCTTATCAAGATATATAGTATATGCTGAGTTATAGGACCAAAAAATATAGTACATTTATATTTATTAATTAAGACATATTTTTTGTTCAAACTAGCTTCTCTCAATAACATTTTGTTGTTCAGAAATGTTTTAAAACATTTTAACTCTAATTTCGAAATTATATTGTACTTAAAAATAAAGCAATTTAGCGTACTTTATGTCTTTCATTATAAAGTACGGACAGCCGAAATATAGTACAATACTTTATATTATAGTACGGGTGGCAACCCTTATTGGTATGGACCATAAATTACAAGATTTTATTTAATTTGACATGATAATGTATCAGTCAATTCTTCAGCGAGCAAATCATGATAGCCGTGTAAACTCAATGACATTGCACTGTATTGTATTTTATGTTACATAAGAGCTGCATGAATTGGCTGAATTTTGTAATAAATATGCAAACCTAGTGATAATGCATTTTATTTTATGGTAGTCACGAGATTAAATTTGGTACTTAATTTAGGTCCAAAGTCAATCTGACATTCTACAACAATAAGGTTGAGTTTCCTAAAAGTTACAAATGACTTGACATCTCTAATGACATTGTCGGCTTCAAGCATATTTTTCTTGAAATGGGTCCCAAATTAACGCTTGTGACCATACTATTCTGGACTAGGTATCTATTTTGGAATCTAAATGTGGCATCAGGATCTCCGTTATACCTAATATAGACCCATTGAGATTCATTAGATGAGAAGCATATAATGACTGTGGAAAAAAGTATAGTCATCAAGAAAAGCTTGTCCTAAAAGTGTTTTTTTTGACAGAAACTTATTTTAAGTTTAGTTAATTGTGACAAGGTACTAAATTGCTAAACATTTTTTTGTAAGGTTTTACAAGAGCTTTCAAAATATTTCAAATAATGTTTTTGTTAAATCCTTGAAACTAAGATCTTTAATAATGATTTTTGATTTAATAGTTGAGGGCCTAAACTTCTTAATCCTGGTAAACCATTTTTTTTATGAATATCTTGCTTTTATAGTCAACAGCAATTATTTGAAATTGACGCTGGAATCAAAGCTCCCACAAACTATCCCCTTCCTTGACCTTTTAAACTAGCTCCCTATTTTTTTAACGCTTATGTATGTATGTAAACACTTTATTGTACAAAAACAGAAAATCAAATACAATATTTACAGAATTCAAAAATAAAAAATAAAAAAATGTATTTATTATCACTTAGCCAGTTTATAAAATTACAGTTGCTGAGGCCTCCCTTTAGACTTAAAAAGTCTGTGTTGGAATGTACAAAGGCGAACTTATATTAAGGTTAGCTGGAAGAGATCCCTTAAAGGGATAAGTTCGCTTTTGTACATTCTAACTCTATATTGTATTAGATTTTCTGTTTTTTTTTTTTGTGTACAATAAAGTGTTTACATACATACATACATACATACATACTTATCCCTTTAAGGGATCTCTTCCAGCTAACCTATATGTTTTGGTCTCTCGGTACCAACGGTTCGACAAACAGACACACACCAAAAAAAAGCTCCTTTCTGGTTGCGTGGAATTAAAAAGGACACCATAGTAATTTATTTTCATTTTATCCTATACAACTATCTGGGTTCGTATCATGGTTGTTTTTATTGTGGTACTTTCGTACTTACATACAGGTCAGAAAAAGACAGGTGTTATGTACATTTACATGTCATGGTTATGGGTGGCAATTTTAATAATAAGATACCTATTTACACATATTAAATAAACTGTCTATTTTTTTTGTTTTTATTACAACAATAGTAACCAATAACCTACAAACTAATAATATTTATCAAGAAAATCCAAAATAAAATGAGAACTTTTTTTTGCTATAACTAGCTTTATTAACATCTAATTCGATTTTCTTAATGCATAATTCATTTGGCATAAATTAAGAGATCTATAACCATAATGAATGAGCAATGATATCAATTGAGACCTCAGAAAAACCACTGAAATTCACTTTTATTCGCTGTACATGTGCGAGTACCTTTCCTTTAAAAAAAACTACATTCTAATCTGTTCATCCGTTTGGGACCTATGATGCCAAATATGACACACAAATACATGCTAAACTTGTAAAAATAGAAGTTGTTTATTTTAGTTTGTTAGGGGATAAAATGTAAGTATTCTAATTACGTTGCCATGTCACAAAAACAATGATAACAATTGGGTTTTATAAAGGAAATTTATATACAATGTGACAAAAATCCCATAAGGAAAATAAAGTGAGTTATAATACCTATAACAACAGATAACCCCTCTGTTACTTGTGCGCCAATAAATAAATAAATAAATACTAGGAGACAGTCATGCAAAAATTGAACATGTCCTTGTCATGTACCTTCTCCTAGGCATAAAAACAAAGAAAGTTAAAAACTTAAGCTCTGTCTATTACAGGGACCCATTTCAAGAAAAATATGCTTGAAGTCGTCAATGTGCATTAGAGATGACAAGTCATGTTACTTTTAGGAAACTAAACCTTATTGTTGTAGAATGTCAGATTGACTTTGGACCTAAGGTGAGTACCAAATTAAATCTTGTGACTGTACTAAATAACGTTACACACTATAATGCGAATCTTCTAATATATAAAATTCTCATGTCATTGTTTGTGACAAAACTTCTCCTAAGCAGCTTGACTGATTCTTATAAAATTTTGTGTATATTCAGTAGGTCTGAAATAGGATGTAAAGTATATTTCATAAGGTTTGTACAAAAGAAATATTACATCCAGTTTTTGCATTAATTGAATTGAAATTGAAGGTATTGATTTGGTGGTTCTTGATTGATGTAAATAGCAAATTCTCAATATTTTGATGATATGATTAGTGTAGTTGGTAGTGCCCTGCCTATTAAGCTAGAGGTCTTAAGTTTGCTTTACGGTAAGGGAAAATATTTGAAGGATGTGAGGGATTATTTGTTCCCAAATCTTGAATTGATAGTTCAAGATTAGCACTGTTTGGAACTAGGTCAATTTTAGTTAGATTTATTGGATATTATAATTATTTTAGTCAATATTCATATTTATCTGCACCTAGGAGACCGTTTTAAGAATTAAAGTTGATTTTGTGTTTAAAGAAATAAAGTTATTAGAGAGAGTTAATGCTTTACATGTGTAGTAAACATTAAGAAACTTAATGTAAGTTCTAAATTACTGCTAAATGTAGACCAAGGTCTTTTTACTTAGATAGGCTTGGATAAAATAACATAATCTAATATCAGATAAAATTTGTGTTTGATATGGTATTTGAATTAGTAGGTATATGGTAGGTCAAGGAATAATAAATAAGGCTGTGCCCAGCTGTGAGCTTAAATACTGCACTAATTTTATATTCAAATAAATATAATAAAAATAAATTAAACCTAATCTGCAATAAGTACAGTGATTAGAAATAGTGATACAATTGTACCACACATTTTATAATCATTTAAATATGATGGTGGATCTAAATTGTTATTATTATTTTAATCTAAATTATAATGATTTTAATTTTATTTATTTGTCCTCCACTTTTTTGGGCTTTGTTACTTCTAAATTTTATTTGCTTTTTGACATTTGCAATTTGTAACAATTTTATATTGACAATAAATAATAATATTCAAATCTAATCTCTAAATAATCTATAACTTATTTAAGCCAGATCTGACTGTCATTGTTTCCTAATATTTTAATAAATACACATTGTTTTATTAAATCATTATCATTAGTATTAAGTTCTAGAAAATGGATGCACATTTTAAAGAGTTTTATACCTTTATTGTATTTTCATTTTATTTGACTCAAATATTAGCCTAAAAGACTAGATACAACATATAACTGCTAGCATAAAAGAAGTTAAATATTAAAACACAATTAAAAATAAAGTCCTCAAGTCCTGTCTTATGTTTTATTAAGAACTATTTGTTCTATTGTTTGTCCAAATAAACTTTAAAACCATGTATGTGTGTACAATCCTATATCCGCAATCGGTTCGTGCAAGGACTTAAGCCTAGAACCTCATACCTGTCCTACGCTGTACGAGTTACATGGATTACGTACGTTCAACCAAAAAAAATGTGAAGCATGTTATAACCTTATCATTTATAAATGTCACTGACTAACCCATGCTTGTATTTTCTACATTTAGTTTAAAGCTCATTAACAAGCATTAAATACTCAGCATTCTCTATAATGTATGTATGAGTAATTAAGAAACTAACCTTTATATCTTTTCCTAATTTTACTAGCGTCCACAAGATTCCAATCTATAGAGTCTCTGGCCGGTGCGGGGACTGTGCCACCAATCAGCTCCACAGAGCTGCTACGCTTCGAGCTGGGCCCGGGCACGGGGGCCGCCTCCTCTTCTGCCACCACCACACTAGAACACTCCACTATCTCAACACTCTTGTCTATTTTATCAGGTTCAGTCCTCACTTTCTTCGGTGGCGCCTTCTTATGTTTCTGACCCGTGTGCCGCCGCTTCATCTTCGTGGAATGAGAGCTGTTCCGGCTGCTCACAGGGCTCGGGCACCCGCATTCCATGCTACCTTCCTGGTCGCTACCCTCGTAATACCCCGACTCGTGCTCAGGCTTTTTGTCTGGCACACTCATCTCGGCGGTCGCCATGGCTCAGCTTTTCAGAACCATGTAGCCCGACCCTCTCGCGACCTCGACAACTATTTACAACTCTTCAACTTTGTCAGCGAAAGTACACGACACGTCGAATTTTGCGAACATTATTCGGTCCGCGTTGACGCGACACTGTCCCCAGATGGCGCAGCAGCGACGCTACTAACCGCCCGATTTAGGGAGGCTTCCGTACCCCAGGCGAGCCCTCGCGCAAAGCGTGCGCTTCAATCCGGTCGTTAGGAATTTCACTTGCGTCTACTTTCACACTTTTCAAACGTCAATCTAATATTTTTACCTCTTTGTATTGCGTTCCTTACAAAATCACAGCCTTTTTCGTCGTCCAGTTACTTGGGGTTACACATTCACTACAATCCATGCGAGATTTCGTATAAAAATTGCACTACACTGTCGGTACAGTCCGTCACCACATAACAATCCGAATCAGTTTTGTAACCTTTCACTACCACTAATTATACTCGTCCTTTCACGTTAACTTCACGTACACTTAATTGATATAATATAAATAAGCTACAAAAACCCGCGCGAATGAGATGTCGACTCACTCAGCGCGGTAAAATAACTGAATTTAATCGAGAAAAGCAAAATAGAAACCGTGCTAGCGCTTCCCCCACCACGATTTACGAGGCCAAGTAGTGCATGCAAAACATCGACATCAATCGATGAATTGTCAAAATGACATTAATGTCAATTAAGTCATGATATTTTTACTTTTTTGTAATCATTCTGGATTCAAATAGTTTCATTATGATTTTATTTATTTAAATTTAAAAATAAACTTTATTAAAAACAATAAACCGGTTACAGAAAATGAGCAATTCGTCTGAGGCATCGCTTGTTTTAGCATATACTGTGAACTCACCGTTTCATGGACGTAAATAAAGAGAGACAAAGCTATCGGTTATCTATAATACCGAGCGAGATGCAAAGTAAAGCAAGTGACGAAACTCGCCTTGTCTCTTTCTACATACTTTGCGGCGTAGCTTTTTAACAGGGTGTTTAGATTGAAATAATGACAATTTATATTTGATAAATGGGAAACTGAAAAAAAAAAGCTTTATAGGCAAACGAAGCCAATAAAGCATTAGAATGCATGAATGGATGTGTGTATTGTGCTCTTTCAATCAAACTTTTTTTAATCCAAATGTTTTTATTTTCCTTAGTGAAATAGGTACGTTTAGAAAAGGCTTTTAACGTGTTTGTATTTGTACTTTGTCTGCCACGGGCTTACGTGAGAGATGCGGTTATTGTCTAAAATGGTTTTAAGTTGAATGCAGCGACATTTAGTAGGTACCTACCTATGATTTTTATCAGTGAAAAAAAATTGATTGCTTCATGGCTGTTTAATTTCATGTAGGTTTCAAAGTCTACAAGTTAAGCTTAATGTACATAGGTTATAATTGGGATATGCCTAAAAAAATACTCGCTGTAACATTTTTATTCCAAAGAATAGCCTTTTATAAGGATCTTATTTAAATAAATTCAATTAAAAGTGTTTATTAAACGTAACATGTCAGCATATTTTTTATTTAACTGCAGAGGTTGATCCGAGAAGTCTTAAAGTCAAAATGGTTTTTAAATTGTTTAAACGTTGTTAAAAAACAGATGTAAACCAATTAGACAAATGTATGTTTAATGTTTTGCTAAAACAAGAGTTAACATATTATTAATTATATGACCACAAATTACGTTATGGAAAACTTTAAACTCTTTCTGAATTCCTTTCATTATTGGGTAAGTACCTATTTCTTTTTATTTTCCAATTAACTGACATTAAAACGTTGAGATAAAAGCAAAATAAACTATTTAGAAATGGAATTTGTTATTCCAAGTTGAATGTGTGACTTTTAAAAAGATTGAATGAGGACTGGAAATTTGAGGGCGTAAAGTATAATGGCAACACTATCCGCTGTTTACCGAATAACTGCAGCTTAAGGAATAATACATACATCAGCATCACCTACATGTTCACATTGCTTTTAACCAGGGATCGTTACCGGTATTCTTACTACCGGTTTTAAATAAGGTATAACCGGTTATAATTCCATTTTGGTATTTATATCACTAAAGCTCTAATAAGCGGTATAATCAAAACCGATATTCAAATGTAATAGCGGTTTCGACAATTGACAACATTACCTCTATTTGATACTTTACCAATAAAACCATTACCGGTAATACCTGTCACTGTCAACACAAGCAAGTTTTCTAATTTTGAAGTTTGACATTCACCGATAAGATTACCATAATGATCGATTTGTCCTTTTCATTTTGATCGTGACGTCATTGACGTGTCTTTCATCTATTATTTTATGGTTCTACTTCACAATACATTATAATATACAAGATTTTCCTGTGGTTTTTATCGTGAATATTATATTACCAATTTGTGGATAAACGGAATGCTTTTTTTCTTTCTTTTTTAGCTCTTATATATAGTTTTAAGACAAAATTTAAAAAAAAGAGTCCTTTCATACCCCGCCCACGTACTCCTAAGATCGAAATTTAAGTTTTAGTTCGTATAATACTGTCCCTCACGTTTTCGAACATCTATTTATTTGTTCAGTACTAGCAGACATTTCAACCAGTGTTAGCCAACAATGCTATTGAGTTACGTTACACCTATTTCTTCTGCTTCAGTCATAATATCTACCTGACACCTTATCTATCAATAGCAACGAATACCGGTATTAAATAGAGGTAAAGAATACTGTAAATAGTGCAGTATATGTATAGTGAAAAAGACAAAAGCGGAATGACAACATTACCTCTAATTCGAATATGGGTATTATTTTTTTAGCGGTAAAATTTGACAATTTATATACAGGTATTCAATTTAACCTGTTTTACAATCCCTGCTTTTAACCTTGAAGTTTAGATCAAATGTAATTTTAGGTCACATGAAAATGATACCTCGGGCACGTTTTATAAAACTACAAATAACAATTTTACAGGTCTAAACTGGCAACACTGCTCAAATGGCTGGTAGTCATTGGTTGAGGTTGTGTCGAATGGAAACTTGTAATTTGTATCTTTATAAAACAGGCCACGGGTGAGTTAAAATTGACCCCTCTTTTAAGTCCCATGTTGCTAATTTAATTAAAAGTAAAAAAAAGTGTTAATTTTTTTTACTTAATGCGGTTACCCTACCACTATACCATGTTTAAATTGTTGTTAACATCGAGTGATAGATACCATCAACAGTTAGGTTTTAAATGTAGGGTAACCACACTTTAGGACTTCAATTATTAGTTTTATTTTATAATTAATGATAATTAAAGAATAGAAGCTAATTGAAACAACTGACTTAATGTAATACAATATTCGTCATTAACTGAGCCACAGTCAAGTGTTTGTATACCCAATATGAAGTCATCTTTTAAAACTGTTAAACTCCATAAGGTCCCCATCATCAGCTCAGACAGCTTCTTCTTCAAGTGCCTCTTCAACTACCTATAGTAAAGGTCCTTACAGGTCCTGGAATCTGTCTCTGTCTTTTGCAAGTTGAAAGAGTTCGGATGCGCTTTCAGTTCCTGTGTCCACTGTCAAATGGAGCCACGATTTTTTCCTGCGACCAACATGCCTCTTGCCAGCGACATTGCTCATTTCTAGTAATCAACTATTGGAATAATAAGGAAAAATCAAAATGAAGCCCCACTGCACCTTGGCCCATCATGGGCCAGTGAAAGGGACGGAGTGCGTAAGAATGGAATAAAAGAATATGTTGCTCGCTCTAAGGTGTAAATTCGTCTCGACGCCGGCTCATGATGGGCCGTTCAATTTGACAGTTGACACAATGTTACCAGCTCGCGTTCTTAACGTTGCCGTAGTAAAAAGTAATCAGTTTATGATTCCCAATAAGCGATTAATCGGAAGGTTGTGAAATTGCCCTGCCAGACGTGTAATTAGTGTAGTTAGCTTATCGATAGCGAGGAAGGCTATTCGAGACACGGAAGCGCTGTGGCCTCGCGACGAACAGAAATCACGTAACCGACAATTGTTTTGGTTTCTTATCTTTGGAATCGGAGATAAGTACTCGCGAGACTTCGTATTCATGTACGTAATGTTAATGCTAATACAGATGAATTTCAGGTTCAAATGGCCTTTTCACTTTCGTCTATGCTTGGTTATATTATATATTACACTGCTCACGAATCTGCTGTCTAATTAATATCTGGATTACATTGTTATTGACATCTTTAATGTACTAATATTAAGCACTCTTTAGGGGTTTTTTTTTCCTATTGCCCCTTGTCTTCCAAAGCACTTTCATACATCATTTCATTTTTTATTTGTATTTCGACAAATGTATAACCAATATGAAAATACTGGAACTTATTTTCTATCACCACTCTATCACGCACACGTGGCTTAATTTGATATCAAATATTTAAAGCAAACCATTTCTACATCAAAACACGGAATTAATTTATACATCATAGTTGATAACTCACGAACTACCTATTTCCTCCCATCCTTCATCAGCTTTTCCTACTAATTTAGGTAGCCTGTTGACTGTTTTTTATCATGTTTCCCTTTTTAGAACACCGTCGAACTCTGCAATCTCGATATGTACCAGCATTCTGTTGTCTTTGGTTCTTTTCTGACAATGTACTTCAAGAATAGATGTCTGTCAATGTTGTATGCTTTATATATCTTTCTTATAATAAATTAAATACTGCAACATACGCTGCCTTACTCCTTCTTCAAGTGGTTATGGGCCCAGGACCAGCTAATTTGTTGCAGGAAAACCGCGTCGTGACGTTGAACGAAAACGACGGAAGTCGTATTTGCGACCGGGAAATTTGAAAGAAAAAGCAAAAAAACAAAAAGAATGGCGACGTCACTTTCGGCTACAACGGTGAATAAATTAAATGGTGAAAACTGGTCAACATGGAAATTCGAAACCAAAATTATCTTAAATGGCCAGGGATTATTTGAAATAGTATCGGGTGAAAAACAAAAACCGGATAAATCGATTGAGGCATTGTCATGGGTCCGGGACGATGCGAAGGCACAAACCATCATTGTCACCCGTATGGAGCCAGGTCCACAAACCCACATTTTATCATGTGAGACCGCGTATGATATGTGGACAAAACTAAAGTCGGTTTATGACAAAGAATCAACTGTCAGTATTCATCTCTTACAACAACGTTTCTTCACAATACAATTCAACGAGGGTACTGTATCCAACTTTCTGTCGAAACTGGAAGAAATCCGGGTTAAGTTGAAACATGCAAAAGAAGGCATCTCGGATAAAATGACTATCACAAAGATCCTCATGTCACTTCCAGAGCAGTACAAATATTTCCGGTCTGCATGGGAATCTGCTCCAAGTGATAAGCAAACGTTAGATGAATTAACATCACGACTTCTACTTGAAGAGGAGCGAAATAAAAGTACCACGGAACATGATGTGGCGATAGCACTAGTCACTCATGAAAGTACTACCACCAAGTGTTTAACATGTGGCAAAGCAGGACACGTAAAAAAAGATTGTTATAAAAATAAAACTTGCGAGTTTTGCAAGAAACCGGGACATATATCCAAGTACTGTTTCTTCAGGAAAAATAATAAAACTAAGAAGCAGGTTAGTCCTATTGCTTTAGTCGCAAGTCAACTTGATCAAATAGAAGACTGCTTTTATATGGATAGTGGATGCTCCCAACACATGTCAAGAAGAAGGGATATAATGAGTGATTATCAAGAGCTTCAGGATCACCCAGTTCAGATGGGAGACGGAGCTACTATAAATGCTATTGGTGTCGGCAATGTGAGATTGGAAGCATTTGACGGACAGAAGTGGCAAGAAGTTGAGCTAAAACAAGTTCTCTATGTACCAGCTCTTAAGGTAAATCTGTTTTCTGCCGCCAGTTGCTTAGACAAAGGTCTTCAAATGGTTTCTGATAATAATACATGCAAGTTTATCAAAAATAATGAGGTTGTTACTCTAGCTCGTCGCGAAGGTCGTTTATTCAAAATGATGTTCAAAATGTCACAACAATCAATCGCGCTGTCAAGCAAGTCTGAGAAAGTTGACGTATGTAACAATAATAAATGCGACTTAATGATTTATCATCAGAAATTTGCCCACCAAAACTTCGTTTACGTAAAGAGAATACTCCAAGAGAATGACATTAAAACCTCATGTACAAAACAGCATTTTTGCTCGGCTTGTATTGAAGGCAAACATTCGATAACTCCGGCCTATTCAAGTAACAATAAAACTAGCTTTCGAGGAGAAATTTTGCACGCTGATCTGTGCGGACCTTTGGAGGAAGAGTCTATTGGAGGTTCGCGTTACTTTCTTCTTCTAAAGGATGATTTTTCACGATTTCGTACCGTTTATTTCATCAAACATAAGAGCGAAGTTATAGTTAATATGAAAATATACCTCGCGCAGAGTGAAAATGAGGAGAAACCGGTGAAAACTATTCGTACTGACTGTGGAAGTGAGTTCATTAACAAAGCTATGAAAGAGTTATTGGAATCCAAAGGAATTAAACATCAAACCTCAATACCATACACGCCTGTTCAAAATGGTAAAATTGAACGTGAAATGCGCACGGTGATGGAAGCTGCACGCACCATGATGAAAGCAAGCCAAGTAAGTAAGAATCTGTGGGCAGAAGCAGTAAATACGGCTGTGTATGTTATCAATAGGGCAGGGACGAGTCCTGAAGTAGGTAAGACCCCCTACGAGCTGTTCTATGAGAAGAAATTTGATGTCACTCAACTAAAGTACACTTTTGGCACAGAAATGTGGACCCATATCCCAAAACAGAAGAGAAAGAAACTCGATAGCAAGAGTAAGAAGGGAATTTTTGTGGGTTATGGCGAGAACACAAAAGGGTATAAGATATACTTTTCAGAAAGTAAAACTTTTTCATTTGAAAGAGAGGTGATAGCGTCACCAACTATGTCAATGGAGACTAAGTTGTCAGAAAACTTTCGCAATGTCCCAGTAGTACTTGAAGTCACCGACACTGATAGTGTTCAAGGATCCGAAGACGAGTATGTTGATACCTGCGAAGTAATGCCGGCGGAAGATGAAACAGAGGATCCCGATCGGTCAGTTTCCTCATCTAGTGATGGCGACAATGTTAACACTAGGTCCCTAAGGCCTAGGAATACGCTGAGACCACCAGTCAGTCTACAGGATTATGACACGTCATACTTTACTCTCTTGGATACGGAAGAGCCGACGTCCCTGAAAGAAGCGAAGGACTCTCCGAATGCCTGTGAATGGGAGGAGGCGATGAAAGCTGAAATGAAAGCTCTGGCTGAAAATGACACTTGGTCATTCGTTACAAAATCTGATATGAATATTTTGGTAATTGACACTAAATGGATTTTCAAAATTAAACGAAATAAAGATAATAGAATAGATTTGTACAAAGCCAGATTAGTCGCTAGGGGATTTAAACAAAAAGGCTTAGACTATTGTGACGTATACTCGCCCGTTGTTAAAATGGCAACAGTAAAATCCTTATTAGCCTTATGCACTAAAGACAACTGGCCAGTATATCAACTCGATGTATGTAGCGCTTTTTTAAATGGTATAATTAAAGACGATACTTACGTAGATTTGCCCGAAAACTTTGTAGTGCCTGAAGGCAAAGTATGTAAATTAAATAAGGCATTATATGGCTTGAAAAGCGCACCTAGGGCTTGGTATGAGCGCTTTAATAACTTCATGTTGAGTCAAAAGTTCTTAAAAACTAAAAGTGATCATTGTTTATATTATTATGTCAATGACAGTAGTAAGGTCTACATATTAGTCTTTGTAGATGACATATTATGTACTGGATTTGGTCCAATGTTGAATAAGATCATAACGAGTATGAAAAATGAATTTAAAATGAAAGATTTGGGACTTGCTAGTTTATATCTCGGAATCCTTATTGAACAAGATGTACAAAATGGCGTTACCACTCTGAACCAAACCAAATATCTTAAGAATGTTTTGGATAAATTTAATATGTCGGACTGTCATAGCGTGACTACTCCTATGGATCCAAAATTTGATTTGTCAACGCTACAAAAAGAAACTTCCGAAAGTGTAGAGTTGGAACATAGGTGTAGACAGCTGATAGGTTGTATTATGTACGCCATGATAGGCACTAGACCTGATTTGTGTGCCAGTGTAACTTACTTGTCGCGATTTCAAAACTGTGCTAGTAAAGAACTTTGGACTTGTCTTAAACGAATTGTCAGATACATACAGGGTACTATAGATTTAAAACTGGTGTATAAAAGAAATGCCGATAATAAATTGTTAACTGCTTATGCTGACGCAAGCTGGGGAGATGATATTCTGGACAGAAAGTCAACGTCGGGTTTTTTGTCTACAAATCTATGGTAACTTGGTATCTTGGAGTTCAAAAAAACAAGCGACAGTCGCACTTTCTTCGTGCGAGGCTGAGTACGTGTCTCTCACGCATTGTATTAGTGATGTTTGTTGGTTAAGAAATCTGTTATCTGAATTGAAAATTCATGACAATTATAACGTAACTGTCTATGAGGACAACCAGTCCGCTATCAAAGCTTGCAATTCGCATGAACAGCTAAAAAAGATGAAACATCTAGATATTAAATATCATTTTATAAATGAAAAGATTAGTCAAGGTGTTGTCAACATTCAGTATGTTCATACGAGTGTACAGTTAGCAGATATATTGACTAAACCTTTGTGTCGACAAAGTTTTGAGAAGTTGAGAGGATTTTTAGGGTTAACTTAAATTTAGATAGTTACACATATTTATATTTAACATTTATTGATTGAGGGTGGGATAGTCCAGCAATCAAAAATATGCGGATGTTTTCTATCATGTTCTATGTTAATGTAACGTTATGAAAATCTATTGTTATAGATGTTATATAACAGTAGAACGTATAACGTTACACATTGAAACTCAAGTACGAGTAGAGTAATTTAAAATGAGTTAATAGATTCTTAGTTAAAATAATGGATCTATTCTTGAGGGTGGGTGTTGTCTTTGGTTCTTTTCTGACAATGTACTTCAAGAATAGATGTCTGTCAATGTTGTATGCTTTATATATCTTTCTTATAATAAATTAAATACTGCAACATACGCTGCCTTACTCCTTCTTCAAGTCATTCACAATCAACAGGACCGATTTATAAATATAAATTATAAAATAAACCAAGGCCAACCAATAAATACCCAATACTCAAACCACGGATAGATTTGTAGTTTAAAACTTTACAAAAAAACCGGTAAGGACGCAAGATAACCACATCGTCAATGAGTCTCTCTGTCAGTATCTACGGCTTAATATAGAGTACTAATTTCGGTGGAAACTGGAAGCTGATGCAAATGTACACACATATTTACCATTATACTTACAGTGAACAGCAAGTATCAATCGGCAAGCTCCTTATAATTCTTCGGAATAACTTGTTTTTTATTGCACTCGTATCAGTTCTAAGTAGGAAAACAGCTATGATAAATTAATCTGTCTTTACACTTTAGATACGTATTATACCCGACCTTGGACGTAATATTGTAAGATTTGTGGTGAAAAACCCGTAAAGATACGAAAATTGGACTACAAACTAAAGATGCATGCCTATGTTCGAACATTACACATCAATGGTTATGATTATTTCATATATTATAGAAAGAGCATCATGTTCAATGTTGAGTATCCGGGTAGTATGTACTCGAGTATATTATAACATCCCTGAGGTGATCTCACTATCTGTTCGTGGAGAGGCTTGGGTAAAACCTACATCCAGCAGAGGAACTCTTTCGGCTAATAAGTAATAAGCTAGCTAATGTTGTAAAATAACTAGATAAAGCTTAAATAGAAGTCAGTATTCTTTTACTTATGCCAGGAAAAGAGCTACTGATAAATAACGCTCATAAAAAGAAACTGCTTCGCAGATGGATTAGAATTGCAAATCTGTAGCCGCAAAATAAAATTGTAAAACTAAGATAACATGATTCTTACTAAAATTAGAAACAAATCGTTGCTTAAATACTAAAGGGCCTCAAATCAAAATGAGTTTGTGTTGCATTTAAATTCGGAATGCTATATACTTTAAGTTTTAAATCAAACTATGTCTGTTTTTGTTTTGAGGCGCTTTAGCATTTAAGCAGCGAAATGTTAAGCAGTAAATGTCTGAGTTCAAAGAGTATTTTAAATACCGACTAAAAACAGTTTTTCATCACACTAGCTCGTAAATAGTGTCCTAACATGCTAGAAAAATCGACCGTAAATCCAAAATAATACCCACGGGCCTTTTTTTACCATTACGCTTCTAACGTGCGTAATAGCTTTTTTTTTAAATATTATACGTGGACTCAAACTATCACAATACGTCAGGACCCCAATTCTTGTGCCATTCGATATGGAGTTTCATTCGAGATGAAATGTCAGTTGAATACTATTTCCTAAAAATCTCGCATAATAAACTATTGATCTCATATGTCACTAGAATCGGACTCCGAACACGTTTGACATTATCTGTGGTAAGTCACAGACAATGATGTAGTCTGCCGCTAATAAGTTAAAAATATGATCTTTTGTCTGATTTTATTTCATTTCCTCGCAATTACACGGGTGGTAAAGGAAATACAAAGCTCGAGTCATTAAAGCCCTCAGCCTTCGGCTTCGGGCTTCTAACAGACTCTCGTTTGTAATTCTTTCTTTACCACCCTTAATACACAATGTACTATTACCTGCTGCGTTCCAGCTGCGTTAGGCAATGGGCAGGGCATATTGAGATGCCTTTGTTTTGGGTTTTTTTGGAGACAAAGATAATTTTTTTGCTATGGCTATATAAAGAGAGAGATAAGCTCTTTAAGGAAGACATATAAAACGTTTGCTATGACAATTTTTTTTAATTAATTGTTTGTTTAGATAATCCATTACGTAAATTACTGGTAAGTATGGCATTATATTTCAAATTTGACATAGCAATCTGGTAAAACTTTTATTAAAGATCGTTAAATTCCACTATTAATTTCCAGGTTCATTTCGCATGTTACAAAGTGACTTAAAAGAAATCTTTTAGTTAACTCAAAATGAAACCAGATCTTAACAGTAAGTATAAATCGTTCGTTGAATACAAAACGGACACAATCCGAAATGAGTCAGTGTTGCATTTTAAAATTAGAAGCGGTTGGAATATGATTTTTAATGGAAGAGCAAATTCTTTTGGAATGTGTCCGTTTTGCATTCAATGAGCAAAATATACTCTGAAATTCTATTGCATTTCCTATCAATTGAAATTTTATAGAAACAAAAACATAATATTAAAAATAAATACTTTAAAACTATTTCGTTATCAATGTTATCATGGCAATAACTACCAAGAAACATTATCTAGGAAGAATAAAACTTATGAAAAACATTTGTATTTGTATATTCGGCCTAATATTAACAAAACCTTAGCCTAAACGTTTCATGAAAGACACGTATCTTAGTTTTATAGAGGGTCAAAGTAAATAATACACTTTATTATTTTATTTTAACGATTAACAGCTGCAACTTATTATGCATAGTTAATTACTGATAAAACTAACTGACGATAAAATACTTACCATGCGTTTGGAACGAACATTGAAGTTCGAACTTCGAATAGTTAGCGTTATCATTAAGATAACGGTTGTTAATGGCACTGATAATTAAAATGTTTGCGCTTGTCGACACTCGTCTTAGGATACAAACACAATCATAGATCTAACGAAACCTTATAATACATGCTGTTGTTTTGCCAGTTAGCAGATTGTGCCAGCCACATAAGGTGTCAAAGCGTGGAGAGAAAATGCGTAGTTAAAAAAGAGAATCTTAAAATTAATTCTAACTTAACAACTAAGGAGTAAAAAATATACCTTGTCTTACCTTGGACTATAGCGGCGAGCTTAATCTGTTTAAATTTAAACCCTGAAAATGTTATTTGCATTGTGTTTTTTTTGTAAAACAGCTTTGTAGACTTTTATTTAAAAAAAGAAGTTTTTAAATTAGTGGGTTAACCTTACTGTAATACCATAAATGAGGCTGTATTGGCATATCTTATTATTAAAACTTATTTTACGCGAATAATAACGACGCAATACGCGTTACTATCATTAACATCATACAAGATACAACCGGTGTAGGTACAGATATATCTAAGTCTTACGATAAAGGGTGATTGGTTATTCCATAGTTACATTCGTTTTAAGAGAGGATATAAGAGTTCATTTCCAGCAATAAAATATTATGTACCTACACTACACCCTACTGTAGAACCGATTTTATTCTAAAAAGATCTTCATAGGCGTTTTAAATGTTTTGCCAATATTCTTAACTAGTAGGGAACGTCACCAGTTCATATAATTCTCTATTTTGCCACGAAGGAAGTTACATTTGAGCAATATGTCATACTTGTAATGTGTTAATTCATTACAGGGCATTGGGTAAGTTTGTATGAACATTATAGTATTTTTTTCCAAATATCTACCTATACCTACCAAAATCATCGTAAACATATTTTAATTGAAAAACCCCAAATGCGTCCCCCTGTAGGTATAATTTTTTAATCTGTGCATTGTGTTGCAACGATAAAGACAGTTCATATCTTTTTCGCGATATGGCGACGATTTTTTATAATACTTGTACACCTAAATTTACTTCTTAGTATGTGTTATAAACACTTACCGAATCCAATTTCGTGTCGGACGGTGTCGGTCTTCACGATCACTGGTGTCTCTTCAAACGGCTTATCTGTGGACTCTTCTACAGCTTCTTCGTCAGAAACATCTTCTTTAACTTCCTCTTCCTTACATTCATCTTCAAAATATTCTTCAAATTTGTTTTGTTTGAAAAAATCAAAATCTATAACCGCTCTTTTCATAGTGGGTGTCGAGCAAACGTCTACTTCATACTGTAGCATTCTAGCTGGTGACATGACCTCCAGAACTGGAGACGGTTTAACAAAATGATCGTCATGGTGCTTTATAAGGGACAATTTCAATAAATTCTGTGGTTTCGGCGTGTTCACAATAGGCAGAGTGGTTTCTACAGGCGGAGTAAAAGGTTCAACCACAGGAGTTTCAGGAGTCTCAACGACCGGCGTTGACGCGGGCGTTTCGGCCGCCATGCACGCCGACCCGCTGTCTATAGACGGGTCCCGCTCTCCTACTGTTACATTTTCTCCAATAACAGTAAAACTATCAAGACTCATACGGAATGTATCATCAGCTAAGTCAAAATTATCTGCGATGAAAAGCTGGTTAGAGCTCGTAGAAGAAGATATTCTTGTACGATCAGTCGCTTTTTGTTTTTCAACATTAGCCGACTCCATTTTATACTTACACGACCTTGATATTATTATTTTTTTCTCATTCAATAGTCATTTAAGTTATTTATTTTAAACACCCCATTTAAATTATCTACATTCGTCCTTGAATCAAATTGTGCTGAATCGATAAACACAAGAATTTCACATCACTACATTCGTGTCACACACGTGAGCAATGCTGCAATTTGCGTTTGTGTGTATCCGTGAGCTGTCAAACTTGTTTCGCGGTATCGTTTTCTTCATAGAAAAAGAGTCTAATTGGAAACCAAAGAACACAAAATCAGTCACGGAAACCAATAACAATGTTTATTTATCACCATACATCACCTACGTCGATAAATACCGCTTTATCTTGCCCTGCGTCTCTCTATAAATAGCCTTGTAATCGTCACTTGCACTGATTTTTGCCCGCCTTTTTGTTTAATCACGATATCCACAGTCACTACGCTCGTAAATATGTTCAATAACGTCAACAATGCAGTTTATTAGTCGTTCTCACTGTTATTTCGGACGTGAATCGCTTTATAATGCGTGATACGGTTTCGTCGCGCACCCGACACAACTACGCGTAACTACCTATACGATAGTTGTCAACAAACAAGCGCGGCGCGGTGCGCTGTGTCCATTGCCCGGGCGGTAGTAAATAATCGTTTAGTTGCTACGCAAGCCGAAATCTATCGGAAGCCTTATAGATATTATCGTATGACATTTAAGCTTCCAGGTTTGCAAACGCGACTAAGCAAAGGGGATACCGATGACACTGCAGTGTTGTGGGACGCTAAAGGCGATTCAAGGTCAGATCGATAAAGCTCGCCGAGCCTTGGGTTTTTTTACATATTCAAGTCTTTTATTATCTTATACAATAGCTCAGAGGTTTAGATCATATTTTACATTATTTTGTTTAGAACTCTGCCCATAAATGCTGAGATTATGTATGGAATTCACGCTATTATTATACCGCCATGTTGTGTTAGCAACAGGTTTTGTCTTAGCGCGCATGATAACATGATTCATGTCCTATGGAAAAATAAGGAAAACCGTAAGTTATATTAGGGATTTTTGTTTAGGATATTTGTTAGTGTTTTTCAATTGGGAATAATACAAAATTTATTGATAGACAAATTTTATTGATTAACAATTCCTTAACTTATTTAGATTTCTTTCTCTTGCTACCGGCGCCTCCCGAACTGTCACTTTTCCTTTTCCCGCCCTTTTTCTCCGCCACTTTACTTGGTCGGCCATTTTGTTTGTTTTTGGTAAACTTTTTGTTTTTGGCACCGTGCACTTTTCTGTTGTAGCCTTTCATCCAGCGGTCGCGTTTTTCTTCCCACGCTAGCTGTTTCACGCTTGAATTGTCTGTATTCGCGACTGCTTGGCTGGAACCTTGTTTCTTATTCGTAGCGTTTTCCTCTAGAAGCGTGGAAAACTCTTCGGCTGACGCGAAAAGTGATCCTAGGTCATCTTTACCTGTATAAAAAAGTACAATTCACCACTACGAAACGGTACGGACGGTTAACTACGGTTACTTACTATGAACGTTTTTAGCCTAAGCTTTGCAATAAAAATAATGGTAGGTATTAGCGATTGGTTTTTTAATATGTAACTTCAATCATAAAAACTTGTGGAATAATCTAATGCCACAAGCCTTTGCAAAAAATGATAAATTTTGCTCTTGCTACACGAATAACATTAATTTTGGCGCTATTTGCGTCTCTTTCTCTGTGGACTAGCTAAAGGAAATTGTATTTAAATAAGACGCTAGCAAATTTAGGGCCGTATTTAATAAACTGACTTTGGCCGAGATGCTCGCCTTAAGTGTGGACCTGTCAAAAATGACAGTTTACTATGACGTGACGTTTACTTTGACGCGCCTGACGGACAGGAATCTCAGCTAAGATGTGCTACTATAGTTCGTTCGATGTATGATGATTCCTGTGACAGCCGGAATTTGTTTTTGAATATTCAAGTAAAAATAGGTGATTAATCATTTAAATGACAGAACCTTGTCACAAGGTTTCTATCAATGTAGTGTTTATGTAAAGTCAAAGAAACAAGTGTAAGGCTGCGTTTCCACTAGAGCTGTGCGAGGCGGTTAAGCGGCGTTGCGAGGAAAATCCACCAATAGGATTATTTTGTTTTACTAGCTTCACTATACAGTGTGTTACCGGCATGCGGGCATTTATTCAAACTGCCGATAATATGTTACTTTAGCAATTGTTTGCAAGTACTATCAATTAAAAAAATATTAAAATAACTTCACAATTAATTTTCTTAGATACTGTCCATTTTTAATGTAGTGCATGTGCTGCGTGTTCATCGTTATCAGGATTGCTGTTGCTTGGTACAAGGCATGTCGTGGTACGGGGGCAGATCATAATAATCAAAGTATCCGTCGACTGTCATTTACACTTGTCAAATCGCTGTGCTTTACATTGCTGGCAATTTAAATTTTGTTAGAAAGTTAATAAAGTCTGAAAAACTGTTTATTAATTGAATTAATGTCATAGTTACGTTACAGATATACGTTATTTTAACCTACTTTAAAAAAAGCCAGGATGCTGGTAACACACTGTATATACTATTGGTGGTTTTTTTCTCGCAAAGCCGCTTAGCTCCCTCGCACAGCTCTGGTGGAAACGCAGCCTTATATGTGTTCATATGAACTGTCACAGGGATCATCCTAGATTCCCTAATCTAATCTATAACAGTGTGTTACGTGGTCATACCCTTAAGTTTCAGCTTTATCTTCCCTTTCTTGGATTTCTCGCCCGGCACGCCAATTTCCTCGTCGTCGTCAGTATCCTCTAGCAGAAGTTCTGAAACAAATAGTGAATTATGTAACTTACTGCTATCATCGACCGTGTGGTTGCCGGATTAGAATAGTGCCACTCCGTATCTTTCCGTGGATGTCGTAAAAGCCGACTAAGGTAATAAAGGCGTGTAGTACTGTTAGGCGATGGGCTTGCAACCTGTCACTAATACACTGTTAACATCTTCGCCTAAGTGTGCAAAATGTGGTTACAGAATTATCAAAAACTTTTTATAGTTGTTGGAAATTCTGTAGCTCTGCCTACCTCACTCTGGGAATAAAGGCGTGAGTTTATGTATGTATGTATGTACATTAAATCACGCCTGTTTCCCAGAGGGGTAGGCAAAGACCACTTCTTTCCATTTGCTAGAATCTTGACAAATTTCTTTCGCTTCTTCCACATTCATACATCGAGTCATGCACGCACGTCGGTTTCGGGTACTTAAGATTCGGCCCTTTTCCAGCATTTCTCCGATTTGACTCGAAAAAGTACGCCTAGGGCGGCCCCTTCCGACCCATCCACTCACTTTCGTCAATATTCTTTCATCCATCCTTTCCAAATGACCGAACCATCGAAGCATGCCCTTTTCAATCTTAGTCACTACCTCACTACATAATTTTTATTTGTATTCAATTTAACATGTTATGTTTTATAATATTGACAATAATCGAGCATGAGTATGATTATTTTCAAATATTACAGTCTATTTAAAAGCCACAAATAACACAAAAATAAATTAGTTTATTCTTAATATTTCAATTTTATATTTGTATTTTTGTGCAATAAAGAGTTTACATACATACATAATACATACAAATGATTCTCATATTGGTATTTTGTTGTATTTGGCTTATTTGAATTACCCTTAGTGGTAACTGAAAAAAAAACTATACATCAACATCCTTATTTGCTAATAGTTAAAGTTTTTTCTTGAAATTGGACGAAATGTTTTTGTACTACAAATGAAAACACAACTTATAGGGTATATCACATAGTTTAATAACAATTCACCTTCGAGTTATTAACTTAACGAAAAAAAGTGGCCACCTTTTCCCGTTAAGCTGGGTAATTAAAGTTTAATTGTTATTAAAGTTTGTTACGTATCCCATAAATTGTGTTTTTACTTGCGCTACAAACACATTTTGTTTGGTTCCAAGGAAATTCTTTAGTTAATTAGAAAACCCAATAATAGTAATGAGGGCGCCACTGGACGCTCGGCGTTTGCTCGGCGTAGTCTTAACAACGGAGCAATAGTTCTATGAAATACGGATTAAAAGCTAAGGACAAAAACCACGTTTAACTAATTACGCCCATTGTATATCGATTAACATGGGGTAAGTATTAATTACTTATTGTTATTGCATAAATATAATGACGTGCTTAACAAACCCGAATGAACCATTATAATACTGTCCTAATGACTATTTATCAATAATAACCAGTATTTAATCACCACAACAATCCCAGACGTTGGAAAAATAGCTAAAAGTTCGTGCTTAATCCGTAATATTCTCTATTCGAATTAACGTCCTATATTATATGCATATCACATAAAGGACATGGCTAAAAGTTAAGTATCAAAGCATCGAGCGACTCCTATCAACGCCATCCTAGCGCCCGAGCGGCAGTAGGTAACAGAATCTCCTAAGGGGCCGGAGATGAACTACTTTACTATTTATACTTTGATTTGATCACAAGTCCGAGACCGACTCGCACGTGGCCAAAGCATCCATCACTCTCGTACTTATATAAGTGTTAGAAAGTGACGAATGTTATCTACATTTTGTCACATTATAAACACAGTCATATTAGGCCTGCGGGCCGAGGTTATAGACGCTAAAAAACAAATAATCTTTGACCTGTTCCGTATTGTCAACGTTTTGACAGTTCCTATGTACTTGACAGTTATGGCAACCTAGTAAAAAACAACACCATTAACAGGTCAAAGACGATATGGTTTTACCGCCTATAGTAGAGACTCAGTTCCTTCTCTTACCATCCTCTTCCCCTGAGAGCACAGGCTCATCCTCGTCACCAGATATGTTCAGTTCACCGTCATCGTCCTCATCTGTTGACAAAAAAAACTTTTAGGTTATTTTTCAAATACGTTTTCTTGACACAAATTTTCCTCAGCTGTCAAAGAGATTTTCGGAATGGAATAAATGTGACGGGGAAAAAAGCGTCAGAGAAAAAACACCAAAGCAAAAATTCAATTCAGGAATAAATGTAAATGGAAATTAAAAATGATAATATTTTCAGCGTATTATTTTGATGGCGACTTTTAAGCCGAGTAGTAGAAAGACATAGATTCAAAGAGAATATAATGTCAAAAATCGAAAAAAGTATCCTAAGATGGTTTGGTAATTTAGAAACGATGGATTTTTAATTTTTTTTTGTGGCATAGAGAAGACAAACGAGCACACAGGCCACCTGATGGTAAGTGGAAACTGTGACCCATAGACATTCGCATTCACAAGACTGCAATACAATCCTAAGACTGCAAATGCGTTGCCAACCCTGAGGACTAAGATGGAATGCCTCTATGCTAGTCACTTCACCGGCTGTCTTATCCCCAAACCGGAACACAACAATGCGAACACTGCTGTTGAAAGAAAGAAGAGTTGGATAAAAGAAGAGTAACGAATGGTGATGGGAGATGTCCGTAAGGAATGCTCTAGGCGCGCTACAGTGATCAGATTCGCGATGTATAAGGGCCAAATCAAAAGCACCCATAACCAACGTACGCGCGCGAAGAGCGTGATGAATGTAGAGGAAGCGAATGTTGTATGTTTAGATCGGTGCACCTGATGTTCCTTTGTCTCTACCCCATTGGGAGACAGGCGTGAAGATAATGTATATGTGTGTATGTATGCTTCTTTTTTTATCTGCTAGGAATTATACTCTAGATACACACACATACACACCACACACATACACACACATACAAATAAAATTTAGGTTAAATAGTTTTAAGAATGGCACTATAATAAATAAACTGTAGGTATGGAAGAGCGGTGCCTCCTGGCGCAGGTTATTTTGAAATAACTTGCAAGGAGACGCCGGCCATCATATGATTTGTACTGGTTTGTAAGGGTTTTTTTTTGTTTTTTTTTTAATTTTGAATTTTCGTGCAGATACTTGACTGAACTGGACCTGAACCATCGTCGTCTACATCAGCCCCGTTGTCATCGTCGTCTCCGCTGTCTATGTGGTCGTCGTCATCTCCCTTCTTCGGCCGCTTCTGCTTGGTGGACTCCACGTCGGCAAGGAAGTCCAGCTCTTCGTCTGAATCCGCTGGGAAGGGTTCATAAGATTAGATATATTACTGTAAAGACCGGGAAAAAGGCCGTTGCGGGACGTGTATGAGTTAGCGCGGTCGAGTTACAGTCAAGGCCGCGTTATAATTATACGAGACCAGCAATCGCCTTTTGCGATCGAGGTTTGTATAGTGCTTTTCTTCAAAAATATGAGAAACTACGTCATAACCACAGTACCAAAATAACCTTCGCACAAAAAAAATTGCCGCAATCAGCATCGACATCTCGTAATGCTCTTTAAATTCAAAATAGGTACGTACTACATAGTATAAAAATGAAATACGTCATTAAATGAAATAACAAAATTTTATTTTAAGCAGTATTTTATTTCATGTAGTAACTTGGATTTCATACTTTGATTGCCATATTCGTAAATAAGTGCACTTAAGTTAAGAATAAATAAACTTAGACCCGGTTTTTGTAAGAATCCGCTGGTATACAATGTCAGCCCAAATTGTAGTAACTTCATATATCTAATGTAAGTATAACTTTTGACACAATGATTGAAATTTGATCTAGCGGTTTCTTTATACCGCCGCTGTGACATTTGTAGTCTTTCTTTATTTAAAAACTCTGCGATACATATAATATTTGGATCTTAAATAACAAAAAAAAGTTTATAACTAGAAAATATTCAAAAATTGTTGAAAACGGAATTTATTTAGGGGATGAGAAACGTTATCGACGGAAGCTTTATTCACATCGTCCCTTTACTTTCTTAACCTCGTGTCTGATCTCATAGATAGATAAAGTCGCCGTCAATAGAACTTGTGAATTGTAAACAAATTAGTACTGTTTGACACATAACCTCAAATATTCACCAAGCGTGTTTTAATTAAAAAATAACGTATAATGAATAGTTACCATCAGCTCTGGCGCCGGTCACGGTGTCCAGGTACTTGTCGAAGTCGTCACTGGTCACGGAATCCGCGTCACTGTCGGAATCCGGCTCCTCTTCCGCGTGACGACGCTTTTGGAGAAAACTGGGAAAAACATTAAATAGATAAAAAACGTGAAAGAATGGCAACCTGACTTACATCTATATATTATTGTTGCTTAAATACTAAAGGGCCACAAATCAAAATGTGTTTGTGTTGCATTTGAATTCAGAATGCTATATACTTTAAGTTTTAAATCAAACTATATCTGTCCCAACGTAATAGAAAATCGAACCCAACGGGGAGAAATAGGGGGAGTGGCGGGAAATTAATTCTACGCATACGAAGTCGGGGGCGTCCTCTAGTTGCTTATAAATAATGTACTGCCTAACATATTTCATCCAATCCTTTTAAAAGCCACCGACCAAAAGTCGTGCCACTGACGCCAGCATCGGCCACACATAGCCGACACAAGTTGAAGATTAAAAGAGACTTTGTTTCATATTGCCAGAGTGGGGTAGGCAGAGCTACAGAATTACTAACAACTCTAAAAACTTGTTAATAATCCTGTAACCACATTTTGCACAATTAGGCTAAGATGTTTACCAGTGTATTAGTGACAGGTTGCAAGCCCATCGCCTAACAGTACTACAAGCCTTTATTCCCTTAGCCGTCTCTTACGACATCCACGGGAGGACATGGAGTGGCACTATTCTTACCAGGCGGCCGGTTTCGTATGAATTAAATCGTAATTTGCATAGCATAGAAACATGTATAGCGTGTGAGTGACACATTTTGTATTCGACGTAACGCGTTCAAAGGTTAAACTAGCATTTTCTTAATGTTGCGTCGTACCCAATGGGTGCTAACGGGACCCTACTGCTAATCTGCTGTCGTTCTGTCTGTCTGTCAGCGGGCTGTAGCTCATGAACCTTGAGAGACACTTGAAATTTTCAGTGTGTACAGTACGAGTATAATAGACACTGTAACAAATAATATAAATTGAATTAAAAGGGATCCTCAGCTCATACAAGAAACGTGTACATTCGGCGTGTTAAGGAACACCACATGCGAGCCCGTTTTGCACTGGTCCAGTTTAACAAACCCCGTCTGAATAGGACCATCTATTTGGGAAGTATGATGTTACAAACAGATACACTGATAAAGGGCAAGAGAGGTAATATCCCTCCACAGACCACTTACCCTATAGACTCCGCTTCGGAACAGTTTGTCTAGTATCTCATTAAGCCAAAAATGCGGGGCGCGGGGGGCGGACAGTGCACCGTGATTGGCTAGTTCAAAGTCAACGAATAATCAAGTGTGCGCGTCGTGGTGCGCGCCAATAGAACCATGGCAACCAATTAGTGTTCTGTGAGCATAAGCATGGCTTACGGGGGCGCCTTTGTATGCGGAGTCTATAGGGTAAGTGGTCTGTGTATCCCTCTATTTCCCTGAGGGGTTAAAGTAACACTTACTCGTAAAGGAACCTCTCATCGACTGGTATCTTACTAGCGTCCTCATTGAGATAGGACGACGAGTTCACCGGTAGACTTTTTATTCCTGAAAAACAGAGTTGGGTCGTGTTATTTCAGGCAAATGCTATCACAATTTGAGGCCGTTTCCTCGTGGTCCTACTATTTTTGTCCTACTGACTTTCGACGGAGCCCCGCCCAAGGGCGGAGCTCCTGCTTCTAAGTGGTTTTGCCCTTCGGGCATCTGAAGATACCTAACGAACCTAACCTACCTACTTTTACACCCACAATTAGTATTTAGTGATCAAATCTAGGTTCACTTTTTGACCAGTAGGACAAATTAGTAGGACCACGAGGAAGTACCTCAATTTGAAAAGCTGTGTTTACCGGTAAATGCTTATTTAACCTAGAAAACAATAATGTTATAAATACATACAGAGGGAAACACGGCGGGTAGAGATTTTGTTTTATACTATGTAAAGATAAGAGCGACTGCATCGGTACAATAGCGCCACATATTTACGTTATTGCATTGTATTAAGGTCCAAAATTGGATACGTACATCTCTTTTTAGTCGACTGTACGTTTTGGTAAACAACAACAAAAGCAGTAGTGTTTGCATTGATGTGTTCCGGTGAGATTAGTAGCATAGAGGCATTCCATTTTAGTCCTCAGGGCTGGAAACGCATTTGAAGTCTTAGGACTGCAGTGTCTGCAGTTGTGATCTAGTGGCCTGAGTGCCGGCGTGCCTTCTCCTTGCCATAAAAAAAAACAAATATAAAAAAACAATTACCTTTCGCAGTATAATTCTTCCTAACAGCAAACTTAGGATGCGACCCCTTAACCCTCTTCCCGTCCCCCTCCTCGTCCCTCTTCTTGGGGTTCTTGAAGACGAACCGGTCGAGGAACCTGATGCCTGCGAAGTCTTTCAGCGGGTCGCCGCTGTATTGGATGACTTGCTCTGTTGAGAGTTTAGTTTATACCATTTTAACACTATAGTAAAATAAAGATTGGAAGTGCATAGTGACACCGGTCTTAACCAAGATGCAAACGTAACTAAAGTTTTTCTTTTCTATTGCTCAAAATGTGGCTGTCACAGGCATCATAGAATAATCAGAGTATACATACATACATACATTAAATCACGCCTGTTTCCCAGAGGGGTAGGCAGAGACCACTTCTTTCCACTTGCTACGATCTTGATAAATTTCTTTCGCTTCTTCCACATTCATACATCGAGTCATGCACGCACGTCGGTTTCGGGTACTTAAGATTCGGCCCATTTCCAGTATTTCTCCGATTTGACTCGAAAAAGTAAGTAATCAGAGTATAATTTATAAAAACCCAACCTCAATGAATCAATCATTTATTTCAGCAATTTACATGAGTAGCCTAGCGTACATTACTGTAGTATCACTTAGATGTAGGTATAGACAGAATAGTAGGTACATAAGTAATACATTTTTGTAGTATAATTTTCTATTACTAGGTCAAAATTTGGCTAGGCTTGGAGTTGGGTGCCTGTTCCCTAAACTAGGTAAACCTGTCTTATAAGGAACAGGGTCCCTCCGACCCTTAACATAAGAACAAATTATAGCCTTTTTGTACCAGTCTAAATCATTAATTCATTATTATTCATTAGGAAAAAACGAGCATACAGGCCACCTGGGGGCCTTATATGGATTAGGAATCCGTCACTTTCTGACAAGTGAATAAGTACGAGAGTGACGGATGCTTTATCTACGTATGACACGCGATATAGAGGCAGCTATACTAGGTATTCAACACGTATTATTTTTTAAGTCTGCTGCCATTACATAAGAGCTTATTATTACAGTCAAGTAAATAAGAGCTGTCAAAACGTTGTCAAGACGGAAACATATCAAAAGCAAGGTTTTACGGTGATGTATCTCAACTCTGGTGGTAAGAGGGATTTGTGTCCCACAAAAACACAACTCAAACCAGTCCCCATTTTACCATACATACATACACATACATAAACTCACGCCTTTATTCCAATAGTGGGGTAGGCAGAGCTACAGAATTTCCAACAACTATAAAAACTTTTTGATAATTCTGTAACCACATTTTGCACACTTAGGCGAAGATGTTTACCAGTGTATTAGTGACAGGTTGCAAACCCATCGCCTAACAGTACTACACGCCTTTATTACCTTAGTCGGCTTTTACGACATACACGGAGTGGCACTATTCTAATCCGGCAACCACACGGGGAAAAAACAAAGAACCAGGTTTCCTAGACCCTACACCTTACTATGACTCACCATGTAACAACTTATCAGCGAACAGCTTGACCGTAGGGTGGAAGTGCTGCATGAGCGTCAGCAACTCAAAGTAGGCCGTACAGTCGGCGCCGGCGAAGGCAGGGTTACGAGCATACGGGTTGTATGAGGATATTACCTAAGGAGAAAAGAGTCAGTTGTAATCTAGAGTGGACCGATCACTTCATGTAGAGTAAAGACTGGTTAGTAGCAGAAATTGCCACTTATAGACCACACGTAGTTAAAACTTTATTCTGCATGTGCAAAACGTGACAGTTTTTTTGCCATGCACACAGGCCACCTGATGGTAAGTGGTTGCATTCACAAAGCTACGATCTACAGATTGCATTGCAATCCTACACTGTAAATGCGTCGACAAACCTGAGGACTAAGATGGAATGCCTCTATCCCCTATACATTCTTTGCTCTCTAATTTTCAAAACGTACTACCTTCTGATTTCTCATCCCCTGTAGGTGAGTACATGTCATTTTACTCTTTTAACATTTTAACTACGACACACAATTACCCAGTGGAAAAGTACTCCAAGTATTCAGATTTTAAGTGATCAACATACATTCATATGGTTGTACTAGATTGGATAAAACACCCACTGATGTTTTCTTGACAATCCTCTTCCTTTTTGCTGCGACCCTGGTACTTATTATTTTAACCCTAGTTTATCCTTATTATACCAACCACCTGTACTTGGATCATACGGCCTTCCCATATTGATATAATTCTTGACAATCCTCCTCCTTCTCGCTGCTACCCTGGTACTTATTACATAAACCTACGATTGCCAAACATTTTTCAGCTATATGGTAGCTCCCGCTTGTCATCATAACAAACATACTGTCTTCATCTAAAGCTGAACAACTCACTCTCTCCATATTGATGGTCTTCTTCAGCTGTATCTTGGCAGCGACCTCCTTCTCCTCGCTCTCCTCCTGGTCGGCTTCCCCCTTGACCCGCGCGTGGAACCAGCCGGTTACCGCCGTCGCTGGCTTCCGCTTCTTCGGCTTTATGTTACCCTGGTCGTCTATCTTGAGATCCACATACGATTCATCCTCGTCGTCGTCTGAATATTAGAAAAATATGTGCAAAAATAGGTATTTAAGCCACAAATAAGTAATGATAGTTTCAGTTAAGACTGCGCCGAGCGTACGCCGGATGTACAGTGGCGCCCTCATTACTATTATTGTGTTTTCTAATAAATTAAAGTATTTTCTTGAAATTGGTCGGTAGTTTTTTGTACTACAAATGAAAACACAACTTATAGGGTATATCACATAGTTTAATAACAATTCACCTTCGAGTTATCAAATTAACAGAAAAAAGTGGCCATCTTTTCCCGTTAAGCTGACTACTCAAAGGGTAATTGTTATTAAAGTTTGTCACGTGTCCCATAAATTGTGTTTTTACTTGCGCTCCAAAAACTTATCGTCTGATTGCAAAAAAAAACTTTACTTAAGTAGAAAACACAATAAAAGTAATGAGGGCGCCACTGTACATCCGGCGTACGCTCGGCGCAGTCTTAATAACATAATATTTCAACTCACCTATTAGGAGATCTTTCTTATCGCCTTTAAGAAGATCGACTTTCTTCTGTTCCGGTTTGTCTTCTTGCTTTTCTTCATCGTTCTCTTCTGTATCATTTACTTCTGTCACAGTATCCTCTGCCTCTACATCTTCTGCCACAGTGTCATCAATTTCTTGAGGTTCTTCTTTCGTTTCCTGCAGGTCAAATATTACTTAAAATAGTCATATTATGGGATACCAATAAAATTAAGAAATCTGGATTTAAAACCTCGAAACTTAAACACAATAAGATTTTCGAAAATCAGCCGTACAATTGTAGATATAGTTTTCATCGCACAACGGGACTTTTTTCGCCATCGTCGCTTGTATGGTTTTACGCTTAAAGGGCCAACTGAACTTGTAAGTTTGTCAGTCGAAAAGGCGTCAAAAAAAAAAGCAGTGACTCTGCACACGAAGAACTTCTTTACGTACGCTTATCGCTGTCGATCCGCCGCACTTGAGTCACTAAAGAGACTTTTTTCAAACTTGTGCATTTTTTCAAACTATTACAATACAATACAAAACACTTTATTGTACACCAAACAAAAACATTACAGAGAAACAAACTATAAACTATTAAAAGTCTAGAAGCTCGGTTTATTATTATTATATTCTTTTCATTTTCTGACTTCTTTACTTTCACGGATCTTGAGACCGGCGTCCAATTTAAGATCAATTCCTCAACGTAGTCAAGGCACTTACCTCTTTCAGTTCTTGAGCAGTCCAGGTCAGCCTGACAGCTTCTTTCTTCGCCCCGTCCTTCAGGACTTGGGAGACCAGGAACAGCATGCCGCACGCCTGACCACAATCATTAACATGAACAACAATAATGGACACTTCAACGCCCCACCACCAGTCCCCTATTTCACCATATTGACAATGATAGGTTACAGGTGACAATTCGCAATACATTACGCAATTAACAAGCTTCCGCATCAGTGGGTTCATTATAAGCTGCGTCATGTACTATCAGCCCAATGGAACCCTGACCCACCATAGAACGGTGTCACAGTGACATTATAAAACAATTTGTTTGACACTTCTTATGACTTGAATCATAACGTCTCTGTGACACAGTTCTATGGTGGGTCAAGGTTCCAATGGTCTGATAGTATATTGAAATGTCACCGATGGGTTCCCTTCATCTGGCATAATATCGATTGTCCGAAATACGTTTCGCATAACAGTTATCGCAGAAACATTTTTAGCCGAATGATACTTTAGCATAATAGTATACTTAGCATAACTATCGGGTAGGGGTCGGGTTGCAAAAAGTTTAAAGTCATATTTTTGATGGGCATACAAGGTTTCGTCATACTCATCATTGCGCATAACTGTAAATTGTCATACATTTATGCGCATAAAGTTTTTAATCATAATGTTTAAGAACATATTGTGTAACGCGCATAAATTTGATGCGCATATAATTATTTAACCATAATTTATACGTAATGACGTAATAATAATAATAATAATAATATCAGGGGACTATGTCACACCAATTGACCTAGTCCCAAACTAAGCTCTAGGCTTGTACTATGGGTACTAGACAACGATATAAATACTTATATAGAGAAATATATACTTAAATACATAGAAAACATCCATGACTCAGGAACAAATATTTGCGCTCATCACACAAATATCTGCCCTTACCGGGATTTGAACCCAGGACCTCTAGCTTCGTAGGCAGGGTCACTACCAACTAGGCTATCGTGTCGTCAAAAATATTCATTTAATAACAAGCTTTTCCGCTCTTTTATAAAAAAAAAAACCCTAACCTTTTCGCGATCTGAGTCGGTTTTATCATATTATGACTAAATAAATGTATGACATTCTACATTATGGTTAAACCAATTATGACTCCGTATAATTATGACAGGGAACAATTATGCCTAGTATAATTTATGCCAAAAAAAAATTATGAGCATCAACTTTATGCGTAAAGTGTTATGACAATCGATATTATGACAATAGTTGTTATGCGACCAGACCGCCACCCATAACTGTCATAACGCATAACAATCATTTGGCAGAATTTTGAATAGCAGAATACTAATATCGCCGACTTTCATTTCGTAGAATTTGATGTAGCAGAATATACCTTCCACCGAATTTATTATGGCATAATTGTTGTACCATAGCATAATAATTTGTGACGAACTGCTACCAGTAAAATAGGTTGGGTTGTTTAGAAGTTGTACAATAACAGCGAAGAATAACAGAATAACAGCCAGAACCGCATTGCAATTGGAGCAGAACTACATAGTATGCCATACAAAATTCGGCGAAACAATTATTCTACCATAGGACGATTATTCCAATCAACGTTATGCCAATGTACTATTCTGCCAAAGACAATTGTGCCAAATGACAGTATGCGAAAAAAATTATGCCAAAAGTAATTATGCGAAATGATGATTCTGCCAAGGGTTGCTATGCGAAACGAAATTATGACAGTAAATTTTATGCAACATGAATGTAAACCGTCACCGATCTCCTGTCATTGTCAAGATCGTGAAATAGGAGGCAGGTCAGCCCCAGGGATTGAAAACCGGTTTATTTTCCGTAGCGGTTAAAGCCACACTATGAGAGCCTAACCCATAATAAAGGTTACGCTCACAGGGAGCGAAATGCATTTACCGGTTAGAGAGCGCTCCTTCCGTGTGAGCCGAGACAAGGGTGAATGACGGAAGCGCTCTCTAACCGGTTATAACCGGTAAATGCATTTCGCTCCCTGTGAGCGTAACCGTAACCGTAATCCGTTGGAACGTAACCCAAATAATTAACCGGTTTAACCTAAATAAATACCGGTTTATTTGTAACCGGTTACAATCCCTGGTCAGCCCTGCCTCAGCTCAAAGTGAAACGCTGAAAAGTGAGTTTTGACTTGTGTTAGTACGATACATTTTTCAAGTGGACGAGTCAAGTACAGATTTTCTTGTGATTTTCACCATCAGTTAGATAGTTTTGCACCGAAGGTTTTTATGTATAATAATATAAATTCTGGTTTACATACGGGTGGGTTACATACGAGGGTGGGTCGTAAGTTAAGTAATAAAATCTGAAATCTGATGGATACTAAAGTTAACCTATAATAAGCAAGTTTAAGTACAAAGTCATGGCAAAAAGTGTAAACAAATCTGTTTGACACATAACCTCAATACGCTAATCAATTTTTATTTAAAACAGAATGTGAAAGTAACGAAAATAATCAAAAATACCTCACACGATGTCCAAAAGTATGTGAGAATGATAATGTTAAATTGGTCCATTTGGTTTTGTTTACATCTTTTGACATTACTATTGACCCCGACTGTAGTCACTACACTACAGTTCTATTCTAGAGGCACTGTATTTTTTAAAAATTAATATATACAATAAGTGATCGGATGTTATCTAACCTGCGCAGGAGTCATCTGGCAACACAGCTGCAGCATCCTCTTGATGATGGCGGTGACGCGGGGAACGTTCTCGTCCTGCTTCAACGACTTGTAAATGAGCGAGAACAGGAGAGCCGAGTGCGACGTGTTGAATATATCAGGACTGGTCAGTTTGCGGTATAGGGCTGTGTAGTATCTGGAAAAAATAATTAATTGATGTTTTATTAGCAGGGATCGGAAATTCGGATCGATATTTACCTAAATCCCGGAAAATGTTAAGCGAATATGGCGTCGGCTTCTTGAAATTATTATTTTAATAATATAATTTCCGGGATTCTGGGATTATACAAAACGTTTATTTTTATTTATTTACATTTAGGCTAAAACGTTCCGTCAATTTGCTCCTCAGACTTCGTTAGGTTAGGTTAGATGCGCTGCGCTTGCTGCGCTTGGGTGGCTAAACATCTCGTGTCATTATGGCTTGTTTTAGTCCCTTGTTGAACAATCTACTATTATAGATCGATTGACCGACTAATTGAATCGACTCACCTATCGGAGGTCCCTTTGGAAGCATCGCTGATATGGAACAGCAGCGCCAGCGCATGTATAGCTATGTTGATCGAGGCCAGGTGCACCAGCTTGTGTATCGCGTCGATGTGCGCGGGAGTCTCTGCGAGGCGGGTCTTGTCCGCGAACGGGTACGCTCGCTTCACGCCCGTCAAGATGGCCGACATTAGCCGGGAGTCGATGTCGCCCTGGGAATTAAATGAATCGTGTTACCTACAACTTAAATATTAACAAGTCTAACCTCCTGTTTCACAATCGACAAATAAATGATATTTGACGGATAAGTTTAGAGCCCTTTCTTTGTCGTACACTTGAAAATAGACAAGGAGAGATACAACTTTATGTGACAGATAAATTTACTTGTCGATTGTGAAGCCCTAAGGCCCGTATTAATAAACTAATCTCAACTCTAATGCTCGTCTCGAGATGTGTCAAAAATGACAGTGTTCTATGGTTTGACGTTTACTTTGACGTATCTTGTGACGGGCATCTCAGCCAAGATGAGTTTATTAATACAGGCCTAAAAGCAAGCTTTAAAACCAGACTATTACTAACTAGGGAATGCAATTTAACCGGTTATTAACCGGTTTTTGTATGAAAATAACCGGTTACATACATACATACATAAACTCACGCCTTTATTCCCAGAGTGGGCTAGGCAGAGCTACAGAATTTCCAACAACTATAAAACTTTTTGATAATTCTGTAACCACATTTTGCGAAGAAATAACCGGTTTTACATACCATATTGCTAACCAACTTTAAATCGTTATAAATCCTAAATTATCATTCATAAAAAAAAGATTAAAGACCTAAAGATGATTTTTAATTACCTATTCAATGATACCCTACTTGTCATAGTTCGTAGACTTTATTTTTTCTTTTTTACAATATGGCGTTTAACAGTCACGTGGTCTGGTTTGTTTACGTTTTAGGTACCTGCACAAATGGAGTATACAATTTCCTGAGGGTGTATTACAACGGCTAGACGGATTTGGATGAAATTTGGAATGGATATAGCTTATACACTGGATTAACACATAGGCTATTTTTTACCCCGGAATTCAGAAGTTTCCGAGGGAATAACGATTATCGAAATCTACGCGGACGAAGTCGCAGGCAGAAGCTAGTAAGTTTATAGTCCGGGGGACAACAGTTTAATGCCTCATGTAGATAAGTAACTACTGGAGTAAAAGATAACATTTAAAAATGTGCGAAATGTAAAAATATTTTCGGACGGAGGTATTTTTTTCAAGTTACCTTTTTGATGGACGCCTTGAAGAACGAGAAGTATATCCTGATGAGATTCTCTGCAATCCTCGCGTCGTCTTTCCCCAGGAAGAACTGGTTCAGGAAGCAGATGCCGTAGTACTGGGCGCGAGGGGATATATTCGTTCTGTGAAATAAAATAATTAAATCAGCCAACAGGCTAAGAAGTAAAATGCATAACTTCATGTATAAAAAGTTGTATTTTGCAGTACTATAGCATGTAATAGCGTGCTCTATGGAGATGAATACAACTTCAAAACAAACAAGGGCAGATTCCGATTTACGATTTCTGAAGGGCAGAACACGAAACGGTACAGTAAGTTAAACTTGTAGCATGGCTCAAGGTGTTGGGGGGTCATGATCCCCATGAAGCCCCAGAATTCAAACCTTGCAACGACGAACAGTAATTTACATGATTAATCAGCTTCAGCTAACGATATACGGCTGTCACAGGAATATCAAATACATTGATCGAATTATAATTCTCTGGACTATGTCGAGAACCCTCGTTGGTCATCAGCATCTAAGCTTACCTGAACAGCATGCGCTCGATGTCGGCCAGCACCACGGCCTTCATGTTGGGGTGCGAGCAGAGCAGCTGGCCGAGGTGGTAGATCACCTTGGACGCCACGGACTGCGCCGGGTCACCCAACTTGTTGATTATGCTGGTTAACAGCATCTACGATAAACAAACAAAACTGGTAAATATAGGGTACGGATACGGGTATTAAATAGATCTTCAGTGATATGCCCGTCATAACAAACATCAAATTATAGAAATCTGTAATTTCTGACGCACTTTGACTGGGCATCTCCCCTAAAACAAACATGGTCATTATTTTTCCAAAATATCTCCCGTCTCTCCTCTTCCTTTACTAATTTTCCCTGTTGCATATTTTTCGATCCACATTTTTCCCAGTCACAAATGTTCCAACTTACCACCCAGATTAAGAAGCTCACCAACAATATTAAATTGATTTCTAGTAAAGTATATGGAAAAGGAGACGAGGAAAAAACGCTACTGTAAAATCTTAAATTGGGAAAATAAATCGAGAAATAAAATAACTTCAAACTGAACAACCGTGTCTTATCACGTCTCTATAACACCAATTACCTTTTACCATTTGTTATTACCTTTTCTCTCTCGGGATGGTGCATGAGCAGGTATGACATAGCACTGACGGCTTTCTCCTTGTTCGCTTCCACAGAGTCGTGCGCAAACTTGTTCAGAGCTTCGACATAAGCTGAAAAACGAAACGCATACTTATTAAAAATAATTAAACAGGTATTTTTTTATCCTAAATCAGTTTCCACTAGAACTATTTTATTTATACAGGGAAAACAGAAAACATTCATGGGACGCCAACAAATACTTTTTTTTTTTTTTTTTTTTTTTTTTTTTTTTTTTTTTTTTTTTTTTTTATACAATTTATTTGCTGAATACAGTTTCTTAAGTGGTAGTAAACATTATTATTTAAACGTCCAGTGTATCCAGCCTGCATACAGGCGTGCAAATATTAATAAAATGTCAAGTTAAATTCAAAGATAAAAATATAAAATAAAATAAAATTCAATTATAATCGAATGTCAACAAATTAAATTACAAATTAACATTAATATTACGCTCGAGAAAATCTTTAACGCTGTAATAGCACTTATCAAAAAGCCAGTCTGTTAACTTATTCCTAAACATATTTCCCTGGAGCAACCGTATGTCCTCAGGTAAGGCATTATAGATGTTAATGCACATGTTAAATACATTTTTTGAGTAGATGGCTTTAAAGCAACGGGGTTTATACAACCGGTTCATAACGTCCACTCTCGTACGACGTTGCATGACTTCACCCCGAGTTCTAAAGAGTACTTTAATCTCATCTCACAAATAGGTGCCCTAACATCAGCTTCATAGACATGGGCACTACCAACTAGGCCAGGTATCCAATCTTTTTAATATTGCGACTCCCTTTACATGTTGTAATTGTTATTGTGGCTACCTTGTAAATGGAAATACTCATGACTGTGTACTCATTACAGTGACGTGAGCAGTGTTGCCAGATTTAGAGGTTTTCCCTAAAACCTAGAGATTTTTCCACTTTGTTGAGGTTTTTTCGAGGTTTCGTTTTCACTAAATCTGTCTAGGGGATTTTCTGAAGGATTCTCACAATTCTTACCAATCGTTAATTTCATTTAAAATCGGTCAATAACACTACTACTACACTGATATTTTGGCCAAATTTTAAGGAAATTTACTGTAGTTAAGTTCAATGTACCAATAAGTACCTAATAAGTTCAATCAATCGTACTCTAGAAACTAGGTGTTTTTTAAATACATCTAGGGGGGAAGGTGCAAAAAAAATCTGGCAACACTGGACGTGAGCATGCCAGTACGCGTCGTCGGGGTGTCATGGCGCCCAATTAGGCAACTCTTGAAACTAAGCCATCTGCGTATATAAATCCACTTACTCCCATACAGCTCCTTGAGTTGGTCCTCATAGAACCACAGCTTGAGTATGCTCCGACGCGCCTGCTTGTTCCCAGACGTCATCTCGTCCAGGTGCCCCAGCGGGTGCTGCTCCAGTGTCCGCAGCTTCACGTCGGGGATGAGGAGCTCTGTCACCAGCAGTTCGGATAGGGCGTCTGTGGAGAGATGAGAATAATTCATTTGAATCATAAATATACCCTTCTTCTTTATCCTTTTGGGAAGTTCTGACAGAATCACAAATTGCGAATTCCCGTAAATGTTTAGTAAGTGAAGAGTATTTCAAAATCTCTATAGTAAATTGGCTGCCTGCCAGCGGTTTTGCCCCGCTGCATATTTCTGACTTTCTTTATACATATTGCAACTAAAACAGGTATTTTGAGTCCTAATGATAGGTGGGGAAAGGGTCCATACAAAATCGCCCATAAGTGGCTTACCAATTATAACAAGCCCATCTTTCTTCTTTGCCGGCTTCACATTGTTCACCAGGTTTCTCAGTGCGGCCATATTGTAAATAGGGTTGTCCTGCAAATTTATAAACACATTTTTTTACGCAGTTGCTTGGTGGTAAGTAATAAATACCATGTAAGGGATATAAATACCTGTATTAATATGGTAGCTGCCGCTACCCTGTCTCCAATGGCACCCTTATTCAGCAGTGTGCGAGCCCACTGGTGGTCAGAGGACCCGCTTTTGTTTGACTCTAAACACAACAACAATTATATAAGTATATGTGTCCAAAAACCCACTTAACGTCACATTGTTTTGGTTCTCATTGTCATAAAATAAATTTGACTATTTGATATAAACTTTTATCAAATGATTTTTAGTAAAAAGTTTAAATTATAGTTTAGTCAATCTAGGACCTTTCCTGTGACAGCCATATTTCGTTACTTAAAAAACTTAACTATACTCTCAAGCTAGCGTTATAAAGAGGGGTGATAAAGTATATTAAATACAGAAGGTCACCATAAGGTTTGTGTTGATGTTAGTATATATGAAAAGTCGAAGAAACAAGTGTAATACGAGTTTTTTATGACCTGTCACAGGAACCATTTAAGATTGAACCAACTATAGTAACTTTACAAAAAGAATCAATGAACTTACTTGTTTCATAAGCTAATGTGTCTCCATGTAAAGCACTGCTCGCTTCTTTCCTTATTTCCTCTATTTTATCCTGTGCTACGGTCTTTGTAATAGTAGCTGGTTCTTCTGGCATCTACAGAAAAACAAGCAGTTTTAATGACTAACAAACATCGATCGTTATCGACTATTAAAACGAAGATTAAAACTATTTAAGAGTAACTTAGGTATTTGAAAAACAGTCAACGTTTTTTACCTGGTGATACCACTTCTTCTTCTCCCCATATTCGAGACTTTCAGCGAAATTCTTCGCAATACCTGAACTCTTCTTTTGATCAGCATTTTTATCTTCTACACCGTAGTTTGTGTACGCCTCGTCTACTAAAATATTTTCTTCAAACCTTTTATGCTTCATTTTGACTTAGATAACTAATAGATTTCATTTGAATTAATATTTTTGAATAAAACACGTGTGTCGCACCAAGAAATACTCGGTTTGACAATGACAATAAATAATGTCAATAATTGACAGTGACGTTACTTTGACATCTAGGGCATGCTTATTACAATCGGTAAATTTACGATTCGATTGCAATTGACTATTGCTTTACAAAGATACATATAACAACATCACGCTTTATGTGAGAAACATTGTATAAAACTTCTGTATTGTAGTTGTTTTATAAAAAAATCAGATATGTTTTCGTTCTATTGTGTTAAACTGAACACATCGAATATAACTTCGACTTCTTGACATTTTTTTTACCTTGGTTACACTTACCAAAAGGTGTGTCACTTTTGATCACACGAAATTCACCTCTATTTTTGAGTATTAGAGTTTATATTTTAATAAGTAACGTTGTATCCGCAGCGATTTGTCAGATAGGTAGGTAGTGTAAAAAAAAGTGAAACTTATGTTGATCGGTGTGGGGTGGCTTCGTATTTATCTTATTTAGTCAATTATTTATAATAAACTATAGCTGTGTATCCAAAAACTCATAGAAAACACAATGGACGAACAAGGCAGGAAAGTTATCGTTTGTGACAACGGAACCGGCGTAAGTTTGAATAAAATAATTCGAAATGAATTCTGAAATGGAAAAGATAACACTGATTCATCATTTCCTTATGTGTTATTGGTTTTTAGTTCGTCAAATGCGGCTATGCTGGGAGTAATTTTCCGGCTTTTATATTCCCTTCAATGGTTGGCAGGCCCATCATAAGGGCGGAAAACAAAATTGGAGATATCGATGTTAAGGTATGTGTATGAATCATTGGATGGCAATTTTTGCAGTTATACATTGGTTAAAGTTGTTATAAAAAAGTATATTCAAGACCTAAATTATTGTAGAATTGCGAGACCTAACTGTCCAAATTCAGGGGACCAGCAATGAGCAGTAGGGTTCATAATTCAACTAATAATTATGAGGTGGCATTTAAGGATATATATTTATTTTAAAGGTTTAATACAAGGACAACAATCAAATATTTATACAGTGTGAAATAATATTAAGCCAAGCAGTAGGTAAGCATATTGCAGAGGCGCATAAAATTATACTTTTAATCTTTTATGTTCAATATTAGGTTTTACAAATATGTGTTGTACTTCATTATAAATAATTCTAACAGAGATGGACATTATATTGAATTGAAATTATCATATTAGGCATGTAGCAATTTATATTAATGGGCTGGTATAATTATTATTATATTACTTAAGGTTTAAGCTCATGTTTATACCAAGTCATAACATATTTCCTTATCAAACTGTTCCTTTTTCAGGATTATTATAAATCAAACCTAACCTTGTCTTCTTATCTATATGTTACATATATCCACGTAAGGCCCAAGATCCTACATGTAGAACTTTGTCAAAGTGACTTTTGACTTTAGTTGACTGACACAAGATTCTTTTGCAAACCAACGAAATTTTACATGAGCCTTAGGAGGATATAAGAAAATATAAAAAGTTTACAGTTTCGGTGATATAACATTGATTACAATCACTGATTATGTCAACAATGACCAAAAAGGATAGGAAACAATGGGCTCCCTTTAATATGGCCATCCTGAAAGGCATTTGCATTTCGCTGATTATTACAAGGCAACAGTATAGCAATAAAAAAGCGGAGAAACACTTTATTTTATTTTAAAAATGTGGTTAATTCATGTCACATTAAATTTATCAGATATCTTTATAAATTTTATTCAAATACTAAAGAATGTATGATTTTACAGAATATAACTATTGGAGTAAGAGCCCGTAAAGTATTAGCATGGTTTAAAAACTGCATAACAATGTGTTTCAGAACTAACAGAGTGGCATGAATGTGTTATATGTGAAACAAATAACTTTGTAATGATCCAGTAAATTTTTGAGATTTGTAACTAATTCAATTAATGTATGATATTGTTTTATTAAGCACTACACGTAGCTTGAAGTTTGTAATAATCATATTAGGGTTAATTCTGTGCTAGGCTACCAAGGGGCTAGTTTGTTACGTGTTACATATATGTCACATGTGTTAACATTTCATGCACGCAGATGTCCGAACCAGAGTCAGTACAGGTAACACTATTATGGGCACATAGTACTTCAATGTATAGTAGACTACTAGTGCTTCTGTTGCCTGCTTATAGGAGTTAGAGACGGAGTAAAAAAAATTGGACTGAATTTTCTAAAGATTTGAGAAGAAATTTGGTGAGCAGGGTGGGACCTTCATTCTGAAAAGAAAAAGAAGTTTAATCGTTCCTTTTATGTTATCTCTATTCCTATGAACTCTCCAAATTTCGAAGATAAAAAGTACCATGTTCTTCCTCGTGATTTGGTTTTGCCCAGTATGATGGTCCCAACAAATGAACTAATTTTTTATCAAAACCGAAAATATTAGTCTTGTTTGTATAGTACTCTTAGAAAGTATCTTTAGCTAATGAATTAATGATACACACCATAGTCAATTGAGAACCATTTTACTGTTCACTGGCATGAATCGGTTCACATATTTTTTTAATACGAATCCTTCAAAAGATACAGATGAATTTGTATTTCCTGATGGATTTCTCTCTAGAATGACCACGTTCAGACGGATTGGAGAACACTATTACAGTACTAGGCAGATAAGAAGTCAATCCTGATACATTATTAGCAACAATGCGACTTAATGAGTATGTAAGAGGAAGTTTGAAAGTAAGCGCCAGTGATAGAAAAAATAGGTTATCATGGTATGGCCATGTCATGAGGAGATATGAAAGTCATGTCACGAGAAGAGTTTTTAGTATGAATAATAAAATATTGAAGCGTTATAAAGCAAGAGCGTTTAGGTTCAGTTCGTCCACATTCCCATTTCGTTTACATTGCTACTTCGTCAGCAATTCTATTTCGTCCACAATCAATTCCCAATTCGTCCACATTCCCACTTCGTCCACATTTTGTTTTTGTTATATTCTAATTCTACTTTACGCGTGTTACTTAAACACGGAATGTTGACGAAGTGGGATTGTGCACGAAGTGAGAATATGGACGAAATGGGAATGTGGACGAAGTGGGAAAAGGACGAAATGGGAATATGGATGAAATGGGAATTTTGACGAAGTGGGAATGTGGACGAAGTGAACCTAAACGAGCAAGAGGAAGACCTTAAAAGAGATGGGTGGATTGTGTGAAGAGTGATATGGGAAAGATGGGTAAGGACGTTATCAGTTGCCCTGTGCAACTGTCCCAATGGAGCAGGAAGGGTTCCTCTAGGCCCGCGGCCACAGTCTGTAGGAGGCTGTTCGGGCTGCTGCGCAGGAGTCTCTACAGAGTCGCAACACACAACCATGCTGTTGTTAATCCTTCACACGCAAACACGATATAAATATTCAGAAAAGTCATAAAAAAAAAAAAAAACAGGGGACACTGTCACACCGATTGCCCTAGACCCAAACTAAGCTCTAGGCTTGTACTATGGGTACTAGACAACGATATAAATACTTATATAGATAAATATATACTTACATACATAAACTCACGCCTTTATTCCCAGAGTGGGGTAGGCAGAGCTAAAGAATTACCAACAACTCTAAAAACTGGTTGATAATTCTGTAACCACATTTTGCACACTTAGGCTGAGATGTTTACCAGTGTATTAGTGACAGGTTGCAAGCCCATCGCCTAACAGTACTATACGCCTTTATTCCCTTAGCCGTCTCTTACGACATCCACGGGAAGATATGGAGTGGCACTATTCTAACCCGGCAACCACACGGGTAAAATATATACTTAAATACATAGAAAACATCCATGACTCAGGAACAAATATTCGCGCTCATCACACAAATGTCTGCCCTTACCGGGATTCGAACCCAGGACCGCTAGCTTCATGCCGCTAGAAACTTCATGATTGTGGAATGTGTCAGGAATGTCAGGATTGACATCATATATGCCTAGTTCTATCTATAGTCACTATAGTAGGGAGACCAAATGCCACTCTCGCCTTTTTATTTTGTACACATTTTTTTAAGACTGGCATTGAGAATGCGTAACAGCTTTTATTTCACAAAAATTACTCCGCATTGCCCGAAGCTTTATACTGGTAGTAGTATAGTTTCTATACAAGCCAATTGTATGCTTGTTATTTTTTAAATTAGGTACAAGCTACAGCGTGCATACTATCAAATAATAATTACTTAGATCGTTAAATTAGATGTCCCTATTGTGTTTTTATTATAGTTTAGGCTATCACAAATTCATCACCAGTGTTCGCTCTATCGTGTTCTGGTGTGATTGGTAAGAGCTGAATTACTAGCATAGACACGTTTCATCAGGCCCTTAGGGTGGCCTAGACAAATTGGTGGCCGTATGTTTGAGTTAAAAAAAATGTTTCACCTTTTTAATTTAATTTATTATCGAATGTTATGTTTAACTACATCTAAAATATGCTCTAAAAATAGTTCGTTTGATAGTAACGATATCTATCTTTTGTTTGTGTCGTTTTTCAGATGTTGTTGTAACAGCCTGTTTGTAGTGTTTACTAAAAAAAACAGTCTAACTCGTGTTGTTTTTCTAGTTTATGTGATTTGTGTTTCAGGATTTGATGGTCGGCGATGAGGCCTCGCAGCTGAGGTCGATGCTTGAAGTCAGCTATCCGATGGAGAATGGAGTAAGTTAGACATACATACAAAATATATAAATACCAGGGGTCAATTTTACACAATTTGACCTAGTCCCAAACTAAGCTCTAGCCTTGTACTATGGGTATAAATAAGACAATGGTAAACTATCTTATATAGATAAATAAATACTTAGGTACATAGAAAACATCCAAAAACTAGTGCACATCACACAAATCAAAAAATCAAAATCAAATTTATTGCGTAAGAAAAAAGTACACAGTGCTACTTAAAATACATTGGTTATTATTATTATGGTGAAAACCAAAAGTAAGTGTCAACTGACCCCCGTACTAGTTTGCCTATACCGGGAATTGAACCCAGGACGTTGGATTCGTAGACAGGGCCACTACCAACTAGGCCAACGCGTCGTCATCATGTGAAATCGATCGCAATAGTTAAGTACCTAATTGTAAACTTTTAAATCGAGGATGGAAATTGGTAATTTTTTTCAAGTTTGAAAAAAAAGTTGCATGTTTCTTTTCTCATTAAGTATACGAGTAGTATTTAGTATTAAAGCAAAAAAAATTTTTAAGACACTCTAAAATCGAGTTTGTCACAAATCTATAAGCTGTCTAACGACGCCAACTGTCGGTTAAGCTGTTTCAGCTTCAATCATCTTGATACAAAATGGATTGCCCATTATAAAATTATAAAACATACATACATAGCGTCACGCCTTCATCCCAGAGTGGGTTAGGCAGAGTTACAGAATTAACAACAACTCTAACAAGTTACCTATTTGCTTTTGCTTTCCTATAACCACATTTTGCACAACAGGCTAAGATGTTTACCATGTGTATATTAGTGACAGGTTGCAAGCCCATCGCCTAACAGTACTACAAGCCTTTAATCCCTTAGTCGCGTCTTACGACTTCCACAGGAAGACATTGAGTGGCACTTTTCTAAGCCGGCAACCATACGGCAAATATAAAATTATAAAAAATATGGAATCCTATCAATTAGCCTGATATTCTAAAACTTCGCATTCACCAAGTACCCAACTATCGCTTATTCTATGTTGTTCCCACGCCGCACCACCCGTTGGTAGTTTCGTCTGGCAGTGAAAGTGTTACGTAATAGCACTTTTGTCTTAACTGTTATTTGTAACTAGGGTTGCCAGATTTTTTTCTGAGATATATAGTATTTGGCGGTTTGAAGGCTTTAAAAATAAAGTATACGCTGAAAAAATAAAGTATTTTTAATATTTTCCTCACTTTTTTATGAGTACGTTCGGAAATGTTTACGTAAACCCTAATTTTAACGTTCTTTGAATTTCAGTTTAAAATATAGTATTTTAGCATACTTTATGTGTTTCGTATATAATAAAGTATACAGAGGCAAAATAAAGTATAATACTATATATTATAGTATGTCTGGCAACCCTATTTGTAACCCAGGTGGTCCGGAACTGGGAGGACATGTGCCACGTGTGGGACTACACGTTTGGCCCCAGCAAGATGAACGTGGACCCGAGGGAGACCAAGATATTGCTCACGGAGCCGCCGATGAACCCGACCAAGAACAGAGAGAAGATGATCGAGGTGAGTGAGACCATCAGTTTAAAAAAATAAAATAAAAAATATCAGGGACAATGTCATACCAATTGACCTAGTCCCAAACTAAGCTCTAGGCTTGTACTATGGGTACTAGACAACGATAAAGATACTTATATAGATAAATATATACTTAAATACATACAAAACATCCATGACTCAGAAACAAATATTCACACTCATCACACAAGTATCTGCCCTAACGGGGATTTGAATCCACGATTGACAGGTAACAGTAGAATAACAGGTAATATGAGTAAATAAAACAATATAAGTTGTAATTTATGGCTTGATGGGTGTTTTTCCAAAAAATAATTGCACATAGTTAAGCCCCCTTACTTATAAATGTGGAATAAGCAAATGTCACAATCACAGATAAGGACAAAGCATGGCATAAACTATTCCAAGCTTATTCCACGTTTATAAGTAAGGGGGAGGACTAAAATAAACAACGGTAACCTTTCCATTACGTGATTTCCACAGCAGTAGCATATAGTCCGAATATAAATAGGTGTTGTCCTGTCTGTCCCTTTAGGCATTTGTCCCACTGACCATGAGCGGGAAGCCAGTAGAGCAAGCGGTCAAATATTAATACATGTGTCTATTTTTTTGAACGACTTCTATATCTTTTGTTCGTTTCTTGAGGGAGAAAATAGTCGATAGCGAATCGTCGCTCAGTTTCACTTTGTCCATATTCCCATTTAGTCCACATTCTCATCACGGCCACATTCCTATGCCGTCCACATTCCCATTTCGTCCACTTTCCCAACAACTAGCAAACGACCGAGTGATCGAATTTATATCGAATAGGCTTACAGTGCTAAGTTAGGTTGCAGTCGAATTAGGAAGAGTTGGGAATGTGGACTATTTGGGAATGCGGACGAGTTGGAAATGAGGATGAGTTGGGAATATGGACGAGAAAGGAAGTGGACTATTTGGGATTGGTATGTAGACGAGTTGGGAATGTGGCTGAGACTGAGAATGTGAACCAAATGGGAATATGGACAAATTGGACCTAATCATTTCCTCACCGGCAGTGGGATAAGTTTAAAAAAAATATATATAAGAACTTCTTAAGGTTTATACAATAGCAGGCGAGATCGCGCAAAGCGGTCCATAATTAAACTTGACGTAAACGTAACTACTTAGACTTGCATTAGGTATGTGTGGAAACATTTTCGATATAATGTTTTTTTAGTAGTTTCTTACATAATTTTGGGTTAGGGTTAATTAAATTATAAATTATATTTAATTTTAATTTGATATAATTGTATTTAATTTTAATTTGACATCTGTAGACTCTTTACATCTCCAAAATTGACCGTGGAGACTTTCTACATCTCCCTTGTTTTGTGTTTTTTTTTTAATTATATTTAATTCTTAATTTTAATTTGACATTTGGAGCCTGTTTACATCTCCGAAATTGTATTATTTATTTTAATTCGACATTTTGATATATTTAATTATTATTACTACTGGGACCTGTACATCCCTGTGACATTTAAATTATGTAGCTTAAGTTTAGTATTGTAATAAGTGATTTATTAGGAAAAAACGGCTTACTGTTGAGTTTCTTGCGGCGCTTCTTCTCAACAGTGGTCTCTTTGGAAGCGCTGGTAGACTCAGACTTGTAAAAATGCCTACAGGGCCTACTTACAGAATAAATGATTTGAAATTTTGAAATTTGAAAATTTGATATCCTTATATTTTGAATGCCCTTGTATTTTTCCCAGGTGATGTTCGAGAAATACGGGTTCGACAGCGCGTACATCGCCATCCAGGCGGTGCTGACGCTGTACGCGCAGGGCCTGATCTCCGGCGTGGTGGTGGACTCGGGCGACGGCGTCACGCACATCTGCCCCGTCTACGAGGAGTTCGCGCTGCCGCACCTCACGCGCCGGCTGGACATCGCGGGCCGCGACATCACGCGGTACCTCATCAAGGTGAGGGGGGGGGGAGTTCGGGGGGGGGGGAGCTCGGGGAACTCAACAGTTGCAAACAATCAAGTATTAGTCGAAAAGATAATTTAATCGGAGAAATACTCTGTCACTAATACACTGGTAAACATCTTAGCCTAAAAGTGCAAAATGTGGTTACAAAATTATTAACAAGTTTTTAGACTTGTTGGTAATTCTGTAGCTCTGCCTACCCCACTCTGGGAATAAAGGCGTGAGTTTATGTATGTATGTATGTATGTAAATACTGGAAAAGGGCCGAATCTTAAGTACCCGAAACCGACGTGCGTGCATGACTCGATGTATGAATGTGGAAGAAGCGAAAGAAATTTGTCAAGATCGTAGCAAGTGGAAAGAAGTGGTCTCTGCCTACCGCTCTGGGAAACAGGCGTGATTTAATGTATGTATGTAAGTACATTTATTCAGTAAGTAGGCCGCACGGGCACTTTTACACGTCAAGAATCTACCAGTTCTTCCCAAGAGGAGACCATTGCTGAGAAGAAACGCCGCAAGTTTTTTTTAATCATATTTGTTGTGTTCCGGTTTGGGAATAAGACAGCCGGTGAAATCACTAGCATAGAGGCATTCCGTCTTAGTCCTTAGGGTTGGCAACGCATTTCCAGTCTTAGGATTGCATTGCAGTCTTGTGAATGCGAATGTCTATGGGTCACAGTTTCCACTTACCATCAGGTGGCCTGTGTGCTCGTTTGTCTTCTCTATGACATAAAAAAAAAAAAAAAACAAATATTCACACTCATCACACAAGTATCTGCCCTAACGGGGATTTGAATCCAGGATTAACAGGTAACAGTAGAATAACAGGTAATATGAGTAAATAAAACAATATAAGTTGTAATTTATGGCTTGATGGGTGTTTTTCCAAAAAAGAATTGCACATAGTTAAGCCCCCTTACTTATAAATGTGGAATAAGCAAATGTCACAATTACAGATAAGGACAAAGCATGGCATAAACTATTCCAAGCTTATTCCACGTTTATAAGTAAGGGGGAGGACTAAAATAAACAACGGTAACCTTTCCATTACGTGATGTTCACAGCAGTAGCATATAGTCCGAATATAAATAGGGGCTGTCCAGTCTGTCCCTTTAGGCATTTGTCCCACTGACCATGAGCGGGAAGCCAGTAGAGCCAGCGATCAAATATTAATACATGTGTCTATTTTTGAACGACTTCTATATCTTTTGTTCGTTTCTTGAGGGAAAAAAATAAAACTTTCTACTGTACTACTACTTCCAGTAAACGTCAGTTACTGAGGGCCCAGGCAAGATGCATTACGCTAACTATCGTTTCTATTCGAGTTTCTAAACCAATCGCGTCACTGGCACATCATGTGATTTTTCGTATCACGTCATGTACCAATGACGCGATTGGTTTAAAAACTAAACGAACAGAAACGCTAACATAGTGCATCTTGTCTGGGCTCTCTGGTCGCTACCAGTCTGTTAACCGTCGCAAACAGTCATCAGTAGACCCCGTTATCTTGTCGCATAAATATTGTTTTTCAGTAGAGTGCGAATGATTTTTTTATCGACCTTCTTGATATCGATGTTTATATAATGCAATTGAATTTTCGCCTTTTAAGTGTATATACTCAATTTCAATTAAAACTTTTTGTTTACAAATAAGTACATAACCTTATTGGCCTTACGAGAAGCGATAACCTTAGATAAATGATTTGCAATTGCATGTCACATTGACAGACACTATAACTTGCAGTTCTTTGGAATAGTGTTAGTTTAATTGTGGAATTTATTTAATTGCTATTTATTTATTGGTTGTGTCTCTCGTAAAACTCGTAATGTATGAAAAGTCCAAAAATGTTTTTGAGATTTCACGGTTAGCCGCATAGTGACAGTGGTTCAGTATGGCCACTTATTCACCCCGTTCAGGGTTTTCAGTGGGTCAGAAACTAATAAGTAGTACCTCGTGACATACACTATCGACATTTAGATAGTCGATAAAAAAAGCATTCACGCTCTAGTGAAAAGTAATGTCAGTGCGACAAGATAACGGGGTCTAGTCATCAGTCAAAAACAGTCAATCGTCGCAAACAACCAACAGTCATAAACTCACAAAAGTTGCGTTAACCCAATTATCAGGAGTAAACAGTCAGCAAGGCTCGCCATCGCATCAAAGTGAGGTCGGCTGGCCTATTGCCTAACGCACTCGCAATCGCAATCTACTTCAAAGCGAAACAATTGTTTTCGCCTCATTCTTCGATTTTCAAAATGAAAATAACACAATTACTCTAATTCGTAAATCATTTCCAGGAATAGGGTTTTAAAACCGTTCTGCATTGTTAAGTTTTTGAAATATTTATCTATTTCTGATATTTCGACAAAAGTATATTTAACCTTTGTTTGACTTTCGATTCCGGCTTCAAACACTCCTAGGTGTATCTTACGGGTTAGGCAAAAACCGCTTGAAATAGTATGTTTTAATACAATATTATAATCATTTTTTATTATTTAATTGTTGTAATTTATGAGAAAATGCCATTCCAAATTTTAAACAATCATGTCATCCATAAAATGTCTGCTAAATAAATAAAGATATTAAAACAAAACTAAATACAAAATGAATGAAAACGGTCTCTTAAAATTACCTATTCTTCCGAATTAGAATGTAAAAACCTTTTTTTTTTGGTTCTTTAGTGTGCGTTAGACAATAGCCCCTGTCGTTAGCAGCAACTCAAAGTCATCTGTGACAAAAAGTTCTATTTGCAAACAGATAATTTCCAGTTGTATAGCGACAATATTTAAGCATATGTTCTCTTCTTCCTTAGTTACTCCTCCTCCGCGGGTACGCGTTCAACCACTCCGCGGACTTCGAGACGGTCCGCATGATGAAGGAGAAGCTCTGCTACATCGGGTACAACGTGGAGCAGGAGCAACGGCTCGCATGGGAGACCACGGTGCTCGTGGAGCCCTACGTCGTGAGTACATACATATGATAAAGAAAAACAATAACTTAAAAACTGACTTAAATATCTAAAACAAAAAAGGTAACGATACATTAAAACGTACAATAAAAAACCAAAAAAAAACGTTAGATTGCTATTGCAACCGAATATTCATACTATTTATAGCTTTAAAATTTTTTGGCTTTAAAATTAAGATTTCGTCATTTTATTATCACGATTTTTCAATAGAGAATATGCATGGATTTTTTAAATCGCTTTTCTCAACAAAATATGAGAATAACGTAAAAGAGACCACCGAAAGTGAAATTAAACAGCGATTAGACGGAGACAACCGATGTGCAACTGTGCCGTCATGGAAAACGGGAGCCGTATAAACTCCATGTTAATTTCCATTTTGAAAGAAAGAAATAGGAACAAATCTTTGTTGGCTTATATCTTGGTTATTTTTATAGCTATTCAAAAAAAGATGTTTCTTAACTGTTTGTTACATGAATCAGCTAGACTTTTATTGAAACTGTGAAAAAAAGTCATGAATATTCTCTGTCTCAATCTCAAGTATAGTTTAGGACTGTCAATTGGTGTAACATTTTCCTCCAACATTCATCCATCATATTTGTTGTACCAAGTTGCCGGACGGGCGGGTGATCAAAGTGGGCGGGGAGCGGTTCGAGGCGCCGGAGGCACTGTTCCAGCCGCACCTCATCAACGTGGAGGGGCAGGGCATCGCCGAGCTCGTGTTCAACACTATACAGGTACTGTTCAACGTTGTGTAGGTGGTGTTCAATACTGTATAAACTAACTATTCAAGTGGTATATTATACAGGTAGTGTCTCAACAGTGCAAATGTATTGTTTAAAATTATAATTATACTGGACAACAACAATAGTGTACAGATAGTATTCGACCTTATACGGGTAGCGAACAACTGCTCCTCACTGTACAGGGAACTAATTCAACATTGTTTAGATGAAGATTACAACATTGGATAGGTGATTGTACAAGTGACGTGTTCAACACTGTACAAGTGACGTGTTCGACACTGTACAAGTGGCGTGTTCAACACTGTACAAGTGACGTGCTCAACACTGTACAAGTGACGTGTTCAACACTGTACAAGTGACGTGTTCAACACTGTACAAGTGTCGTGTTCAACACTGTACAAGTGTCGTGTTCAACACTGTACTAGTGCCGTGTTCAACACTACAGGTGACGTATACTGTGCAATTTGTTTTTTTTTTATATTTTATCGGCCTATTAGTATCATCCTTAATTATTATTTTTACAGGCGGCAGACATAGACATGCGCAATGAGCTGTACAAGCACATCGTGCTCTCCGGCGGCTCCACCATGTACCCAGGGCTCCCGTCGCGGCTCGAGCGTGAGATCAAGCAGCTCTACCTCGAGCGGGTGCTCCGGAACGACACCGACAAGCTCGCGGTCGGTACACACGACACACATAACCCAGGATAGATACATGAAAAACACGAATACCAGGGGCCCTGATATGGCTGCGTTTATCACGTGACAAAGTTTGTATAAGGCATCCGTCACCTTCTGACACGTTAATAAGTATAGTAGGAACTATTTAAAATCACGATTCCCACTTGAGAGCTTAACTGCCCGAACAATGGCATTGTTATCCTTTGTAAACCCAACCGTTAATTACCTGTGCAAAATAAATACCATAAATAACAAAAGATGTATGAATAACAATAGTATTCCTTCAAAAATAAGGTTCATATTGTCATAGCATAGACATGTCTGTCTATGTTTGTTACAGGTGATATTTTTATAAAAATGCTAAATGCTCGACCCGGTGGTCCTTATTATATGTCATTTCCAAAAGGATCTATGTGAAGTGTGTCCTATTCCGATTTGAACCTTATTCGCAAGACGGTAAAGTTGTAATTCATATTTTTTTTTGTTATTGATGCATTTCTTGTTGTACAGGTAGTTAGCGGTTGCGTTTAACAAAAGATAACAATGCCATTCATCGCGGATAAGTTCTCAAGTGGGAATCGTGATTTTAAATAGTTCCTACTATACGAGAGTGACGGATGCTTTATTCGCATTTGACACGCGATATAGACGCAGCCATACTAGGCCGTACTAGGGAGTAATAAATATCAGGGAACAGAGTCAAACAAATTGACCTAGTCCCAAACTAAGCTTGTACTATGGATACTAGAACTAGGGTAAATCGTCAGTAACTGGCCACCCCCCGGTAACTGGCCACTTTGCAATAAAATGAGTTAAGAAAGATATATTTGCTCACATTTTTGCGATTAAACTAGAATACCTAGATCTTGAGTTATTACCCGGAGTACTGTCCAAGTATCTTTACTAACAGCGTCAGTAAGAAATTTGGTGGCTAGTAACTAAATGACACTTTCTAAAGTGGCCAGTTATTGACGATTTACCCTACTAGACTACGATAAACTTACTTTTTGCTCTAAAATTTTTTGAGGCTCCAGATTCGTACCGTTAAAACGTGAGAAAGTATATACAGTGAACAGGAGAGAGCTTGACTCTTTTCACTGAGTGGAATTCAACAGGATTTTATAAGTGGCTGCACAATTGCTGTGCTTGGTCACTAACCTAACCAAAGGCGTTAAAGCGACAAGGTACAGTTAACTTCATAAAATATACGGGCATTTCTTAGAAAGTTTGTACCTAGTTAAGGACTAAAATTAAGAAACGTTCACTTTTCCGCTGAGTTACGAAAATTAGTCGTGCATTTATATATACTTTTATAATTAGCAGTATCTCAAATTCAGTAAATGAAGCAGATTCAATCGTCATCCGTCGGTAACATGCCTGCTCTTGCTACAGGAGTTTTGTCTGAGATGACCACCATTTGTCTTATAACAGTATAGCTAATTTTCGTAACTCAGCGGAAAAGTTAACATTTTTTAATTTTTGAACTTAACTAGGTACAAACTTTCTAAGAAACGCCCATACACGTCTCTATTCCACTAATAAAAAGATCTATACATGAATCCTTTTGACTCAATAAAAGTATGCAGCTAACACCTCGAATGTACCGTTACTAAAGTGAAATTCCCCCTGCAGAAGTTCAAGATCCGCATCGAGGATCCCCCGCGGCGCAAGGACATGGTGTTCATCGGGGGCGCCGTGCTCGCGGAGGTCTGCAAGAACCGCGACAACTTCTGGCTCTCGCGCGCCGAGTACCAGGAACAGGTGGGTTTTGGGTGCGATGGCCACCAATTAGGTGCCATAAAATGGGCGACTTAGGCCTAGATGGAGATGGCGGGACGACTTGGAGGCATTCCTCAACAAATGCCCAGAAGAGGCACCTAATAGGGACTCATGGTGATCAAGGAGGCTCTTGCCCAGCGGTGGGACGCTGATTGGGGCTAGAAAAAAAAAGACCTTGTGCAGGGTTCGTCCGGATCGCTGCCATCATCTTATCCTTTAACCTTTCGTGTGCGGTAGGCGGAAAATTTTTTGACGGCTCAGTGCGGCAACGCAGTCACGTGACATCAAACCAACAAAAATAGCGACCATACTGAATATTTTTATGTAAGGAGCAATTTTTGGTAAATTTGATTATTTTATTGGCTAACCTACAATAAACTTCAACCCTTAGGAAGCTTCACAAAAAGGTTCAAATTAAATTCGGGAGGCACGCAAAGCATTTGGTGCAGATCTGCTCTCTAGCAGTTTGCGTATATGGAGCAGATCTGCTACTAAGCATACGAAAGGTTAAACACTAACAAAATATAGCGCATCGATATTTTTTATTGCGTTATGAAGGTCTGCTCACACAGCACGCGCTGCCGCTGGACCCCGTTATTGCAGCGACATGTACAGATCGACATCCCTATAAGCTCCGCTTCATTTTTTGCGGATGCAAACTTGCATGTCTTATTTTTTGGAGACTGAGCTCACGCCCTAACTCTATGGGCATGCACATCCGTCGGCCCCAATTGTAGGGCTTGGATGGTGGCGAGAGTGAAACAAGCGTCGATGTCTAATGTTCTAATTTATTTACAAAAGCCCTACTTATATACTATTTCCGTTATTTTATTATTTATTCGTCGGGTGGGTCGCGATGTTTAAATGAATATCCACCCGCGGTATTCTCAATGAGTAGTGCGAGAGGGACGACGTAAGTTCCTCCATCTCGTTCTCACACTAACATAAATATGGGAGCGCTGCGGAAGCGCCACTCTGTCGATTTAACCGGCCGAGCTTGGCGAGGGCGGTTACAACTAAAATGCCAGATCAATAATGACAAACCAGAGCCGAGGCGCCCTTAAGGCAGCGCCCCCTAAAGTAAACTGCGAAGATGTTACGGTGTATTAATCCACCATCATAACTAAAAAAAAAAAAGTGCGCCACTCAGATGAACGCAGCGGCCGACGGATGTACATGCCCATAACTCTTTCTATTGTAAAAAAATGGGGATTGGGGGGCTTTTGTTGCGGGTGGTAGGGCCTTGTGCAGGGCCCGTCCGGATCGCTACCACCATCTTATCCATTAACCTACCGCCAAACAGCAGTGTTCGCATTGTTGTGTTCCGGTTTGGGGATAAGACAGCCGGTGAAATGACTAGCATAGAGGCATTCCATCTTAGTCCTCAGGGTTGGCGACGCATTTGCAGTCTTAGGATTGCATCGCAGTCCTGTGAATGCGAATGTATATGGGTCACAGTTTCCACTTACCATCAGGTGGCCTGTGTGCTCGTTTGTCTTCTCTATGACATAAAAAAAAAACAATATTTAGAGGTTGGTAATGGTCAGCACAAAAAACTTTTTTCAAAAGTCCTATACATTTTGACAGTTTTTTATTTATTTCAGGGACTCGGCTGTCTAAGGAAATTGGGACCCCGCGCGAGTTAATATGGTAATAATTTATTGCCATTGTAAAAATGTATGATTCCTTCAGATATTACTATAATTTCAATGTATTATTTCTTCTAAGAGATTATTTGTAGTTAATTTGAATAAGTAAATAATTTTCAGATTTAATGTTGGCACTGATGTTGACATTTAATTAAAATATTACAGGTAGACTAATTTCTAAACATGACAGAACAAAATGTGCTTAAAATCAAAGTTATCCTCAAATGAAGTACTTAGCAGAGTAAAAAAAATTACAAGACATTGATAGTTTTATGAAAGACTGGGAACTGTTCTGCATTTATTGTATTAAAGTTATTAATTGTGGTATATTATGTAAAACCTTTTTTCACAAATAAATACGAAAGTGTATAATACAACTGTTATTTTATTTGCAAAAGGTGTTTTTAAATTTGCAGTAATAAATTGAATAATTAAATTGAATTATATTAGTCAACAATATTGAGCCCATTAATATGTCTGCGTTTATCGTGTGACAAAGTATCGATAAGGCATCCGTCACCTTCTGACACGTAGATAAGTACGAGAGTGACGGATGCTTTATCCACATTTGACACGCGATATAGACGCAGCCATACCTACTAGGCCCGCAGTATTAGTCCTGCTTAGGGCGAGTTGGAAATATTATCTGAAATATTCAACTTTAGGGTGATATAGGCCGACCGTGGTGATGGGTTAGCATCACTACATAGTATAAAACAAAGTCGCTTTCCGCTGTCTGTCCCTATGTATGCTTAGATCTTTAAAACTACGCAACGGATTTTGATGCGGTTTTTTTAATAGATAGAGGGATTCAAAAGGAAGGTTTACATGTATAATAAATGATTTTTTTATGAACGGGTGTTACAGAAAACTCATGTAAACCGAAGCGAAGCGAGGGCGGGTCGCTAGTTCAAATTAAAATAAAGTAATTTTATTTGGTACAGACATTTAAATAGAATAGAATACCGGTTCCTGTGTGGACAAATACTTACCTTTTGGCTTTTGGGATAAACAAAAAAAAACATTTCGGTACTAAACAATTTTAATATGTTTAAGATCAAATACAGTGTTATTGTATATGTACATATAAATACATAGTATGTTGCTTATGCTATTTACTGCTACAAATGCTTATTGGAGTCCATCGTTTGAACACTATTTCTTTTATGGTATATGGTAGTGTATAAAACTAATCGTTAAAATCTTTAAAAATCTGGCAGCGGAGGACTTGTACGTCCTCTATAGGACTATTTTTAAAACATTTATAACCCCTCTGTATTGACTTGACTGTTACTGTTCTAAAATATTCTATGTTTTATATTATTGCTACTGTATCTGGCACGTTATGGCAAAAAGAGTAGAAAAGTTGAGATTTTCGTTCATACAATACACATTTTGAATAACTTCATGATTAAGACCATACATAAAACAGATGTTTTTAAAAGTAATAATTTAAAAAGGTGCTGAAAAACTTTGAATGGTTGAGTATTTATAAACACTGAAGTATTTTTAGACTTAAAAAAAATAAAGATCTTAAGAAATAACAAAGTTTGGCACTAAATTATAGAGAAGCACGTTTGAGACCGCTTTTACATTAATTATAATATAATATAACAGTGATAAAAACATCGAATACAAGTAAAAATAAGTATTTACAGCGGTTTGGACAAACATTTGATTTATTAAATAATTTGTGCTAAGTCAACGTTTTAATTTAATAAATTAATATAATGTTACAAAAATGGAAGAACTCTTTACAACTAATTTTAGTTTCAAGTAACACTAGGAGCCTCGTATAAAGTACTGTATTCACATTGATTTCCACCAAGAATTGAACTTTATGATTCAACAAGTTCGTCCCACGGGTGGCAGACGTTGCTTTGAGAAACAAAGTAAAGGTCCCGAGTAACATCTCGTCCCTGCAGGAAACTTATCGAACTATAGAGCCTTTACACATATCAGGTTATAGACATGGTATAAATAGAAAAGTAGCTCATCTCCGGCCCCTGATGAGTTTTTACCAATTACCGCTCATGCGGGGTTTTCCATGTATGACATTTACGTGAAGACAATATTGCGTCGACGTGCATCACTATACTTGATACGGTCACGAGCGTTAATTTGGGACCCATTTCAAGAAAAATATGCTTGAAGTCGTCAATGTCATTAGAGATGTCAAGTCATTTGTAACTTTTAGGAAACTCAACCTTATTGTTGTAGAATGTCAGATTGACTTTGGACCTAAGGTGGGTACCAAGTTAAATCTCGTGACTGTACGTACGCAACCAAAGGAGCCACGAAAAGGCCGTGAGCACAGGAGGAACCTGTATTTATTTCATTTTTAATTAATCTGAAAGGAAGGATAGGGTCCCACGAAATTGCCACGGGCCTCAGTTGGTATAGTTACGCTACTGACTGCGCCACGTATACTGAAATGTCACGTGCCACCTGTCATTGTCAGGATGGTGTACTAGGGGTCAGATAGAAATGGGCCTAATTTGTACGTACACTAAACTAAAAATAAGTTTACAATAAAAATCCAAGTATATTATAAAGTGGATAACATTAGGTTGTTTCCAGTAATTAATAAGAGATCGTTGACTACGGAGATAGATTGACTATGGCAACAGTGTCCAAGGAAAATCATATTACGATGTTTTTACTGAAGCTTGTGAAGTACTTAAGTGGGAAAAAAATATACGTATAAAGGCGCGATGCCGTTCAAAACAAAAAGGCGGTGTCATAGTGAGGTCCATGTGCGCATATACAGGTGGAACAAACGAACGACACATGGACTGAAACTACCTTAAATATTGAAAATGGCCAATTCTACGCAAAGGAGCCTTACTTTTATTTTGGAAAACAATCTTTGCCGGAGTTGCCTGTGGAAAAATACCTTAATACGAGCACTGGCCTGTACTGCTTTCTGGAACGTATAACGCAAGGTTTAAACGATAAAACGTATCTAAAGAAGGCAATAAGAAAACGAAATTTTCCTCAAACACTGTTAGTTTTAAAACTTAACCAGAAATACATAAGATAAGTTCGTCATCCATATTTAAAAAAAATATTACTTTGCCATAAGGCGCCCTTTGCTTTAGTATGCCGTGTCACTTTCTGTAAGATGCAAATTTCACGATGACAGATAAGGACAAAACATGTTTTTGTTATTATGCGTTTTTGAATAAGAGGGTGTTTACACACCTCTTGGTTTTTAATATAAGTGAAGTATAAAACCTTAGGAATAACCCCATTCGTTGCGAAATAACTAATTGAGCAGTCGTTTTCCTATTTAATGAGAAGGCATTAGTTTGAATTGTATTTGCGTTTGCACAGAGATTGCAACTGTCATGGTGGCCTATGAATTAATTTGCCTTCTACGTGCTATAAAACAAGTATTGAACAATAACATAATATTTCAATCAATCTATAGTGACATGGCTGAAGGATCGGATCCAGACCCCCATGACCCCCCTTGAGCCATGACTTTTTGAGCTGTGCCATAAAAGGTCGTGTTCGTCGTATTTTGTGTACCTACTGGGGGTACCCCTGGACGGAATTCTGGATCCGCCCTTGGATGACTTGCTTTCTAAGTATTTCTGGTTAGGGTACATCGTTAATCTTACGTAACTAGCAGCCTTTTTATTCATAATACCAAGGTTATTGTACAAAATTTACAAATTCACTATAAATATAATAAAGTATCCAAAAAACATTCACTAAGACAAAATGGAAGATAAAAGTGAGCTAACTTTGATTAGATATAAAAACATGTTATACAAATAATTATAGATTTATAAATAATTTAAATAAGTACTTAACTAGAACCTAACTTTAATTTTTAGAATATTCCTTTGTTTTTATAATCCAACAAGAGAAGAGGCTGGGGTAGTAGATAACTACCTCATATAGTTATATCATGAAACTGTATACTGAAGGAGGACGGTTTAAATATATGACTCGAAGGTACCAAAAAAATAGTCCCACTTACTGCATCAATTATTACGTTACCATGAAAAAAATACCAGAAAAAGGTTAATACATGAAAAATCCGTTTTGTGTCTCGAATATTGGACTTGCGAGCATACCTTCACGCACTGCTAGTCTTATTTGGACAATATCGAGGTATTTAAGGAGTCTTGATATTTGCAGAGTGGCCATCACGCTCCCCAGTCTTAACCCACGACTGTATCATCAATCATCAATAATCATTGAAAGTTTCGCTTTCGAGTTATAAAGACCCTCTAGGTCTATATTCAAATTCGATTCCTAAACCACCACAGTACCATGCCAAAGTGACATACTATGTTAAGGGCCTGTTTCACAATCGTCAAGCATAAATAATCTGTCATTTAAAGATGGCATCTCTTTATCTATTCTCAAGTGTAAGAAAGAGAAAGGGGTAAATTTATCTGTCAAATTTGCTTCACTTGTGATTGTGAAACAGGCGGTAAATCTTAGGACTTTATACTTCTTCATCACTCTCACTTTGAGATAGTACAGTCGGCCTTATAAGTGTTTGTACACTTTAGTGCTCTGTCACTATAACGTCATGTATGAACTGCTGTACGATCACGAGCGTTAATTTGGGACTCATTTCAAGAAAAATTGGCTTGAAATCGTCAATGTCATTAGAGATGTCAGATTGACTTTGGACCTAAGGAGGGTACCAAATTAAATCTCGTGACTGTACTAATCTGTCAACGGCGTTAAAGCGACAACGTACAACCGTGCCAGCTTACAAGGCCGATTTTACTAGGGTCAGGAATCAAAATGGTCAACTCTTCCGACAATAATATACACAGACTACCTCGAGCTCTGTCTAATAGACGAGTCGTCCTCGGTCACACTGGCCCTATTCCGCCTGTCGCATCGTTTCTGATGCTGCCTTATAAACGCGCTTAATCTATTCAACAAGAACTGCTTATCATGCCCTTCCAACACCAGCTGATTCTTCAGAACTACCACCATATGTCTGTTAGCGACGGCAACAGCCCAGTAGTAATACAAGAAAAACAACATTACAGCGAATGCTGGTATCGCGAATGTTGAAGTGCCGATGAAAAATATAAATTCTCGAACGATAGGTGGAAACTGAAGGAATGTACCCACAGCGAATTCCCATACAGAATCCAAGCCACGGTACGGACCACAGCTACGAGAGGGATATATCTCAGCAATTGCATAAGCAACTGGAACTATAGATATAACAAAGCCAAGTAATAACACAGACATGAACAAGGACTTGGATTTTGAAGCTCTGTATACAACAGGGTATGGGGTGCAGTTCACTAAACAAGTGAACTTTTTCACGTAGAATATTATGAAGTAAAACACTGTTCCGAATATAGGGAGGAACGGACAGAAAAACGTTCCCATCCAGATGATGGTTTGTGTATAGACGATGTCTAGGACATGTTTGGGTAAGTAAAAGTCCTGTTCTCCTATGATTTTAAAGCAACGACTGCTTGTATGTCTTGCTAAGAAAGCTCGGGGTAAATTTATGAAGAATGTAGTGAAAAATTGCAAGGCGAAGTCAGTGAGGATCAACTTGTATAATTGCTGTCCGACGTACGTCTCCCAACACTCGAGCCTAGAAGCGTCTGTATTGTCGTAAGCACATACTCTGTCGTCATCTCCAGTAATTCTCCTGTATATTTGGCTGAGTAAAACGCCTAAAGAAGAAAGACGAAGCAAGACTGTACGAAGCAAAGTGACTATGATGACCCTCGCTGGTGTATATTCTTCGAAGTTGATCATATAATTAAAAACTTCTGGCACTAAAATGTTTAGGACCACAATGCAGATATATGGGAGGAATTCCAGCAGCGTGATTGGTAGCTGGCCAAAAGAGTATGCCCCTTCTCTGTACATACTCATCGAACTAAATGGTTGGCTGATAGTTCTGTTGTCATATTCTAAATTTTCCTGATTGGATACTTGATTCGCGGCGTTTTCCATCTGAATTGACAGCGCTTTATCGATGGAATAATTAAAAATTATGTATATCAGTATACCGGATGCTATCAACATGGTCAACACCAAAAGATTGACGAATAGTCTCTTCAAATGGAGAAGGATTTGGCTCTCTCTGCTTCTTAATTGTTTTTCTTCTTTGAATTTCTCCTCTTCGAGACATCCTTTGACTTCATTGTAGAGCGCCTTATGTTTGATCTTAGCGGATTTGTCGTTGTGTATGCAGAAGTCCCAGCCAGCGAACACAGAGTTGCAGTACACGTAGAACTGGCCCTCGTTCTCTATTAGTCTCTCTTTGAAACCTCTCGCGCCAGTTTTGACTATAGCTATTAAAGACAATAACGCCCACGATATGGGAACTAGGATATAGGCTAACGGCATGTTATAATAGATCTGTGATTTAAATAAATTCTCCATATAATACGTATATATTTGATTACTGTATACACCGTAGAAGAGTACGGTTCTTTCCATGATACCTGTTCCTTGGATCACGTCTAAGAATAAGTTGGTGTCTGTTAGATTTTTTTCGAAATACGCTTCAGAACAACATATGGTGGAGTTCAGAGCGTACAAATCGCAGTTTTGTGATTCTTCGACTAGCAATGTCTTTGGTAATATTAGGAAGATGACTACCACTAGGGATATTACTAGGTTTAGGAATAGGAGCCAGCGGAGGAAAAGGAAGTACGATACCACGCCGGTGCCGTGGCTCCCCTCGATATCCCTCAGGGGGGACTGCCAGAGTTCCAGCTTGCCCATCACTTCGGTGAAGCGGATGCGGAAGCGGTGCCATACTTTTCTTTGCCGCCATTGCAGCTGTTCTAAACCGACCAGCCGGAGTTTTGTGGCGTTCTGAAAAGAAGAAAATGGTGTATTTTGACAATTATAACCTCTTAAACATTATGTACACTCAACTACACCCCAACTTTAGAATAAGTCACAAGTGTTCGACAAAGTTTAATTGTTATAGAAGTTTTAGGTCCACATCTAGTTAGGACTAGGTAGCAAATACGACCAGCCCTCTATTTCACCATCTTGACAATGACACGTGACAGGTGATAATTCGTTGTACAATGCAAAGTTAACACGCTGATACATCACTCTCTCATCATATAAACTGCGCCATGTACACTGTAATGTCACCTGTCACCTGTCATTGTCGAGATGGTGAAATAGGGGGCTGAAGGGCTATATATTGCCTAACGCACTGGCAATCGCAATCATTTTCATTTTGAAAATCAAAGACCTCTCTCTGCATATAAAATGAAAACAATTGTTCCGCTTTGAAATCGATTGCAATTGCGAGTGCGTTAGGCAATAGGCGCACAGATCCCAAATTCCCTGCGACAACATCTGGATCTGACTACATCACCTCTTAAGGGGCGTACTCAAAGATTTTTCCTTCCAACAGAACTTTCTCTTCCACTACCTGATGGCAGTTCCAAAGAATGAAATATGTGTTTTACCTGCAGCCGCGCCTTCAGATCCCTTTTCTGGTTCATCGGGACCGGCATCGCCTTGATCTGCATGATCTCCTCCCATGTCCGCTCCTCATTTGACAAGTTCTCTGCAAAATAACAGAATAACAAGTATTTTAAATGCGACAAACTTCAAAACACACGTCTGGTCCATATTGGTAGAATAATCTCTCACATGTTACGGTTACGGTGGTTAGAATAGTGCCACTCCATATCTTCCCGTGGATGTCCCGTGTGTGTGATCACTAATACACTGGTAAACATCTTAGCCTAAGTGTGCAAAATGTGGTTACAGAATTATCAACAAGTTTTTAGAGTTGTTGGTAATTCTGTAGCTCTGCCTACCCCACTCTGGGAATAAAGGCGTGAGTTTATGTAAGTGTATGTATGTTACGGCGATTATTGGTCAGGAAAAGCACTGCCAGCAGCTGTGTTCACATTGTTCGAAATCCGATGCGGGAAAAAAGAAAGAAAGAAGGAAGAAGACGAAGTTTTTTGGATAACGCAACTGGTAAAATTTACAAGCCTAGAGGTGTTCCATCTTAGTCCTCAGGGTCGGCGAATGCATTCTGACGATCGCAGTCTTGAGATCGTAGTCTCAAGAATGCAATGTCACGTCCCACTTACTTGCCTTCTCCTTTATATATAAACAACTCATCACGGGAAACAAGTAATCATGCTACAAAAAATAGTATTGTACCCATAGTACAGGATATCCTAGAGCTAACAACGTGCAGTCAGCGTCCAATATGGTTTATTACTAAATATTTATACAAAAAAAAACGGTGAACACTACATAGTATAAAAAAGTGGCTTCCCACTGTCTGTTCCTCTTATATGTACAGTCAACCAATTTGATTTCTAGGCCACTTTGGACTATGTTAAAGTGACGTTGTCAACCAAAACGTAAGATTTGGTTTACAACGTCACGTTGACAAAGTCCATAGTGGCCTAGGAATCAAATTGGTTGACTGTACGCATAGATCTTTAAAACTACATAGCAGTTTTTTTTCCTTCAATAGATAGTGATTCAAAAGGAAGGTTTTTATGTATAATAAATTCATGTATGTGTTACAAAAAAACTCGTATAAATCGAAGCGAAGCGAGGGCGGGTCGCTAGTATTTGATAACGGACGTTTGTATAGCGTTCGATGCTAACGCTGTTTCGATTATTAATGGCATGTACTCGTACTTCGTATAATAACAATGATAAGAACTGTGACCAGTCGCAGAGAAGTGAAGTTCCATATGTGGACAAAAACTGCTTTTTACCAACCGCAATACAAAGTTTTATTGTCCATTAACATCAGTTTGACCGTAAGGCCAGCCAGTTCGGAGTAGACCCCTTACAGGTTCTGAACTCCTGGTAATAGGATGACTGAACACCCTCACCTAAACAGGGCCGGAACGTGAGTTTAGGGGGGGGTTTAGGGGGATTTTTTCACAGTATCGTCTATTGTCTATATTTGACTTTGACTTGACTTAGCTGGATCCCCCTTGACTCCACGGGGCCCTAGGCTGAAGCCCAAAAAGCTATATGGTAGATCCGGCCCTGCACCTAAATGACTGTCAAATTAGAACAGCTTGACGAACTGTATTCCTTCAAGAACTACATTTTCTCTTGTTTACCTTGTGACTTAAAAAAAAAGATTATCTTATTTAACTTCTTAATGATATGTCACATGTTTTTTTTATATGGCATAGAGAAGACAAACGAGCACACAGGCCACCTGATGGTAAGTGGAAACTGTGACCCATAGACATTCGCATTCACAAGACTGCAGTGCACTCCTAAGACTGCAAATGCGTTGCCAACCCTGAGGACTAAGATGGAATGCCTCTATGCTATTCATTTCACCGGCAGTCTAGTTAGTGTATGATTTTATGCCGACCGTTAAATACGTACTACGACGGTAAATCGCCTATTACTAGTCTCCCTCCGGTAACTGCCCACTTTGTAAATAATATGTGTACTTAAAGCAAGAGATATGCCGATATTTTTGCGATTAAAGTAGAATACCTTTACTTGTTAAAAAATTTAAGAATACCTAGAGTTGTCTTATTTAGTAAACAATTTTTTAACCTCAAAATGCATCGTTTTTGAATTTTTCTGCCGTTTTCTGCTGAATAAAGCAACTGGAGACCACATTGTGCCCATTTTCCTGATTGATAGAGTAAGGAATGAAAAAGTCAGAGAGGAAATGTGGAAGAAAAGAAGATGTAGTGACTAAGATTGAAAAGGGCATGCTTAGATGGTTCGGTCATTTGGAAAGGATGGATGAAAGAAGATTGACGAAAGAGATATACAGATCGAAAGTGAGTGGACGGGTCGGAAGGGGACGCCCTAGGCGTACTTTTTCGAGTCAAATCGGAGAAATACTGGAAAAGGGCCGAATCTTAAGTACGCGAAACCGACGTGCGTGCATGACTCGATGTATGAATGTGGAAGAAGCGAAAGAAATTTGTCAAGATCGTATCAAATGGAAAGAAGTGGTCTACCTCTCTGGGAAACAGGCGTGATTTAATGTATTTTCCTGATTTTACGTCATAGATCACACAGATCACACAGTTATCTACCTCACTTATAACCTAAAGCATTTTTTGCTTTGGGAGTAAAAAGACATACAGCCAAACTTTCAACAAAGCCACCTTAAAAGGGTTTTGTTTTTCCGTATTTCGTATGGAACCCTAAAAAATACGAGAGGAATCGAAGGCCAAAGCTAGTGCAGAGATAACAAAGAGGTAAATGAACGTTGTATAATCAAGAGGTCATACGTCAAACAGTATTCCTTTATAGTGTATCGGACGATCGGCGACCGAGACGGAATCGTTGTAAATTGATATCTTTTAGAAGTGATTAGTTACATCGTAAGTAGACACAATTACATTCTAGTAAATATTTGGTTAATCCTTGCTAATAAAATTGTATTTAGGAATAATCATTTATTCGGCATAATAACAAAACACGTACAGTACCTAAAGGAAAATGATTCTTTGACCACTTTGGGCTATGTCAAAGTTAGAGACTTTTTATGAGTTTATTTGTTTCACTTTGACAGAGTTCAAAGTGTTCTAGGAATCAATTGCCTTGACTGTATATTTAGGAAACCGAAAACAAAATTAACCTATTCAAAATTCAATTCGAATCTTGGATGTTTTCTATGCATTTACATTTGTATTTTTCTATACATATAGAGTAAGTTAATCTATGACTAGTACCCATACAATGAACTAGACTAAGGCAATTAAAATCCGTTTCGTAGTTTGAAAGATCTTACCGTAAATAGGTACAGAGGGACAGCCAGCGGGAAATGAATTTGTTTTACACTATGTAAAGATTATTAATCTTAACAAATATTTGGTTTTTAGCAAGAAATTCCGAAGCCATTGTTAACAATAGTATTAATGTAGGTACACTAGGTACGAAACATGAAATATCAAAATCTTCCTTATGACTCAAACGGGTAAACCGCTCAGACTTGACACGAGAAAAACACCACACAAAAGAGAAACACCATACTGCCCTACTAAACAAAAAGGGCGCATGTTCAATGTGATTGTCAAAGTAAATTTAACCTCCTGTCTTAAGAAATAAGGTCACTAATATATATACGGTTCTATGAGGAATACGCTCTGTTTTCTAGGGCAGCATATGTTTACAAATGTATTAGTATCGTCATATTCTTAGATATTTAACAAAAAAAAAAGATCTATTCGTAATTTTGATGATAACATTATTGTTACTTCTGGTTCTTTTGCTAAAATCACTTACTAGAGATGAAAAAGTAGTATAAACATACAAACACACACACACAAACTTTCGCATTTATAATATTACTATGATAACCCACACACACTGATACAGGGGTCTTATTCTACTCGACAAAACCATGTTGCTTTTGACCTGCTATCGTATTGTCAACGTTATAATAGCTCTTTTTTACTTGACGGTAACGACGGACGAGTTAACGATAACATGTCAAAAACAATATGGTTTTACCGAACAGAGTAGAGCCCCAGGGCCCGTATTATGGTCTTCTTTATCGCGATGGATAAAGCTTCCGTCTTTGTCGCACTAACATACTGGTCAGAAAGTGACAGATGTTTTAACCACACTTATTGACGTGGGTCCATACAAACTACCTTAATAAGCCCGCAAAACAAGCTATATAATAAGTATAATAACTGTACAGATATCACTACATAGTATAAAACAAAGTCGCTTCCCGCTGTCTGTCCCTATGTATGCTTAGATCTTAAAAACTACGCAACGGAATTTGATGCGGTTTTTTTAAAAAGATAGAGTGATTCAAGAGGAAGGTTTATATGTTAATATTTTTTTATTTTATGTACTGGTGTTACAGAAAACTCATATAAACCGAAGCGAAGCGAGGGCGGGTCGCTAGTAGTGAATAATCCTTTCCCATCGTTTTTGGTTGGATAACTTCGTATTTATCTTGCTTTCTCAGTTGGCATATGGATGGGTACTGAAGCTAATTGAGAAAGATAGATAAATCGAACATATCCGACAAAAAACGATGGCAAAGGATTACTCACTACATCTGTACATTATAAACTACAAAATGATACCTTGTCGAATCATAGCAAGCACAAATATGGCAGCAAATATAATAAATCGTAAAAACCACTGTTTAGCTTCGATTTCGTGATCGCGTAATGAGGAAATTGGGCAATTGAATTGGTTGAACACGGAGGTCGGCTGTTGTGTGAATTTGTGATCAGTGGGGCATTGCCCTGGTGAGGGGGAGGGAGGTCAACGATCTTGCAGTTTTTAATCAATTACTCGAGATGAATTATGAATTATGTGTGGTTGCCGGATTAGAATAGTGCCACTCCAATTCTTCCCGTGGATGTCGTAAAAGCCGACTAAGGTAATAAAGGCGTGTAGTACTGTTAGGCGATGGGCTTGCAACCTGTCACTAATACGCTGGTAAACATCTTCGCCTAAGTGTGCAAAATGTGGTTACAGAATTATCAAAAAGTTTTTAGAGTTGTTGGAAATTCTGTAGCTCTGCCTACCCCTCTGGGAATAAAAGCGTGAGTTTATGTATAATATGAAATTATGTATGTTGGTTTGTATGGCTTTGTCGTAGATCATCCATCGTCCATCTGCAAAAATTCTAGACGCTTCGCATCAGTCAGAGCGCAGCGGATCAGAGCGGCAATAGGTAACAGAAACTCCTAAAGGGTCGGAGACGAACTACTTTCATAATTATACTTTGGTAAGAGCTACAACAAGGTCAACAAGATAATTAAAATGAAGAAGCAAACTGCGCAAAGAAATCGGAAAAGACCCCAGTTTTTATCCTACTTTTTTAAAGGATGGAGATGGCAAACGAGCACACAGTCCATTTGATGGTAACTGGGATAAACCCATATACATTTGCATTCTCAAGACTACAGTCTGAAGACGTGGGTAGTGACCCCGCCTACGAAGCTAGTGGTCCTGGGTTCGAATCCCGGTAAGGGCAGATGTTTGTGTGATGAGCGCGAATATTTGTTCCTGAGTCATGGATGTTTTCTACGTATTTAAGTATATATTTCTCTATATAAGTATTTATATCGTAGTACCCAAAGTACAAGCCTAGTGCTTAGTTTGGGACTAGGTCAATTGGTGTCAGGTTGCCCCTTATATTTATTTATTTACCCTGAAGAGTACGATGGAATGCCTCTGCCTGTAATTATACATGTAAAACCTCTACGGCTGTTTGGATGTCCTTGAACTTTTTTGAATGACCGACCAGTTAGCAATACGAAAATAAGTCACCCACAAAACAAAACACAGTACCATTTTAACTAACAGATTAACATTGGGATATCAAATGTACCATAGAAAAAACAAAGTTATCTTCCTAACGCATACTTAGATTTAATGTTTTAGTTAGGTAATTTATATGTTTAGAGTTAGTTTTATTTAATTTTAGTTTTCTTCTTCAGTTATTGTGTTATGGTTGTTATATTATTTTATGTTGTTTTACTTAATTAAAGTACAATAAAAATGTTTGGTACTGACGCATACTTGATATGACTAGGAGTCAAATTATAGGTACCTACTGGGACGAGCGCAGAGAAGAACTGAAAACGTTTTGAAAGCTTCCTCTGAAAGCACTAAAATACGCTCTCCTAAACCTGTTCGCGCCCCCATATTTTTTCCGAGGGCCTTACCCCGGATTCCTTGAGCACTCACTGGGGGAAAGTAAGAACAACTTTCAGAACCTATGTTCTAGATACTTGTAATTATTCTTTATGCCGGGAAACTTGATAGTTCCCAAAGTATAAACCATAAACGTGTTCTTAATGGTCGGTACCTGAGAGGTCTGGTAGCATGGACAGGTGTATGTCCCTGCTCTGCGTGGTGCGCGCGAACGTGGACTGTCGCCTGTCATTTTGGGACCGCACTCGCTTCACCGTCGTTGCTGAGGGGAAAAAAACCGTTATTAATCAAAAAAACTTTTTCTTGACATTTGTTGGTATTTTGTTGTTTTTTTACGATAATTCTCACCATCTGCGACGCATTCAATTGACTTATTGCTATCATCCACACGAAACCTTTTTGTTGGCGTCAGCTCGGTGCTGCTATTCCAGCAGGTCTTGCTTGGCCCCAGGGTACAGCTCCTGGTAGAACTATCATCTCCCTCCTCATCCCTCGAGCTGGTACTTACTGCGCGCCTGCTTCGACGGCAGCAGCGTCTCCAGTTTTTCGGCGTCAGCCTTCTGCAGGTGCTCCAGCAGGTCTTGCTCAGCCCCAGGGTACAGCTCCTGGTAGAACTGTCATCTCCCTCCTGGTCCCTTGAGCTGATACTTACTGCGCACCTGCTTCGACGGCAGCAGCGTCGCCAGTTGGTCGGCGTCAGCCTTCTGCAGGTGCTAGAGCAGGTCCTGATCGGCCCGAGAGTACAGCTCCTGGTAGAACTATCATCTCCCTCCTCATCCCTCGAGCTGGTACTTACTGCGCGCCTGTTTCGACGGCAGCAGCGTCGCCAATTTGTCGGCGTCAGCCTTCTGCAGGTGCTCCAGTAGGTCCTGCTCGGCCCCAGGGTACAGCTCCTGGTAGAACTGTCATCTCCATCCTGGTCCCTCGAGCTGCTACTTACTGCGCGCCTGCTTCGACAGCAGCAGCGTCGCCAGTTTGTCGGCGTCAGCCTTCTGCAGGTGCCCCAGCAGGTCTTGCTCAGCCCCAGGGTACAGCTCCTGGTAGAACTGTCATCTCCCTCCTGGTCCATCGAGCTGATACTTACTACGCGCCTGCTTCGACGGCAGAAGCGTCGCCAGTTTGTCGGCATCAGCCTTCTGCAGGTGCTCCAGCAGGTCTTGCTCAGCCCCAGGGTACAGCTCCTGGTAGAACTGTCATCTCCCTCCTGGTCCCTTGAGCTGATACTTACTGCGCGCCTACTTCACCAGCAGTAGCTTCGCCAGATTGTCGGCGTCAGCCTTCTGCAGGTGTACAGCTCCTGGTAGAACGATCATCTCCCTCCTGGTCCCTCGAGGTGTCAGCAGCGTCTCCAGTTTATCGGCGTCAGCCTTCTGCAGGTGCTCCAGCAGGTGTTGCTCGACAAGGTCCCGAGGTACAGCTCCTGGCCGAACTATTATCTCCCTCCTGGTGGTACTTACTGCGCACCTGCTTCGACGGCAGCAGCGTCGCCAGTTTGTCGGCGTCAGCCTTCTGCAGGTGCTCCAACAGGTCTTGCTCGGCCCCGGGGTACAGCTCCTGGTAGAACTATCATGTCCCCCCTCATCCCTCGAGCTGGTACTTACTGCGCGCCTGCTTCGACGGCAGCAGCGTCGCCAGTTTGTCGGCGTCAGCCTTCTGCAGGTGCTAGAGCAGGTCCTGATCGGCCCGAGAGTACAGCTCCTGGTAGAACTATCATCTCCCAGTCTCCCTCCTCATCCCTCTAGCTGGTACTTACTGCGTGCCTGCTTCGACGGCAGCAGCGTCGCCAGTTTGTCGGCGTCAGCCTTCTGCAGGTGCTAGAGCAGGTCCTGATTGGCCCGAGAGTACAGCTCCTGGTAGAACTATCATGTCCCTCCTCATCCCTCGAGCTGGTACTTACTGGGCGCCTGCTTCGACGGCAGCAGCGTCGCCAGTTTGTCGGCGTCAGCCTTCTGTAGGTGCTCCAGCAGGTCTTGCTCAGCCCCAGGGTACATCTCCTGGTAGGACTATGATCTCCCTCCTCATCCCTCGAGCTGGTACTTACTGCGCGCCTGCTTCGACGGCAGCAGCGTCGCCAGTTGGTCGGCGTCAGCCTTCTGCAGGTGCTAGAGTAGGTCCTGATCGGCCCCAGGGTACAGCTCCTGGTAGTACTATCATCTCCCTCCTCATCCCTCTAGCTGGTACTTACTGCGCGCCTGCTTCGATGGCAGCAGCGTCGCCAGTTTGTCGGGATCAGCCTTCTGCAGGTGCTCCAGCAGGTCCTGCTCGGCCCCAAGGTACAGCTCCTGGTAGAACGATCATCTCCCTCCTGGTCCCTCGAGATGGTACTTACTGCGCGCCTGCTTCGACGGCAGCAGCGTCGCCAGTTTGTCGGCATCAGCCTTCTGCAGGTGCTCCAACAGGTCCTGCTCGGCCCCGGGGTACAGCTCCTGGTAGAACTCCCCGCCCGCCTCCTCCCAGCCGGAGTGCCGCGCGCGGGACTTGCCGCGACTTGAGTTGCCGCCTGACATGGTTAGGTTGGCATTTTATACTGAAACAATAAAAAAATTGTGAAGATCTTTAAAATGAATTTCTCATACATAAGAAATGTATATGCAAACCGAAAGACGATTCATTATTATGGTATTTATAATGTCTTAAAGATGGTCAAATGGGGTTGCGTGGTCGCAACGTGATCTCTTTTGTATAGAACTTAACATAGACCTACCGAGTTAAGAATTGTTAAATTGGTCTCGATAAGAAGTATATGCCTGCGCAAAAAAGAGTATAGTCGATAGGGAATGCAAATAACCGGTTATTTACATACAAAATCGATTAATAACCGGTTAAATTGCATTCCATAATAGACGATAATAAAAGCAAAAATGAAGACATGGACAGGAGGCAGAATCTTTCTCCAAAATTAAAGACGAATACTTAATTTTTTTCGTCATTGGTTCCTCACCGCTATGAGTAATTTATTCTAGAGGCCGTCTAGTCTATTATATTTAAATCATAGTTAATACCCTGAAAAAACCACAAACAATTACAAGTCTGCCTTCCCCCACGTTGTTAAAGGAAACCAACGCGGAAAACTGCTTCCGTAGTTGGGTTTTTGAAGTCCTATACACAGAACGCCTTTAGAGTTTTAATGGAGATAGAGTAAAAAGGGAATAATAATAATTCATTTATTTGCAGAAAAAGGGTAGATACAGATCTTAAAATTTATATTGTTTTCACACAGACATTTTCCGATGAAATTATAACGTGGATATGATTCCAATTAAATTGTGTACATAATTTAATTACATACCCATTAAGATATAACAACTTTAATCAATCCTTATAATAACAACGTATTTCTGTCAACAGCCACTTTTGATCTGAACCGGCCACTTCTAAACACAATCAAAGATGAATTAGCTATAATGATAACAACTTATCTTATCTACACTTGGGGACAATCTAGAGGAACGCGAAAGAGTAGGTGGGTCTTGGTATTTTTTTTCTCGTTTTTCTTCTTTTATCTCTCACGTAAGATATTTGGCATGTTTTCCTGCTGATCTACGCATGTTATTTGATATTATCGTTCGTTGAATACAAAACGGACTCAATCTGAAATGAGTCAGTGTTGCATTTTAGAATTAGAAGCGGTTGGAATAGATGGATTTTTAATGGAAGAGCAAATTATTTTGGAATGTGTCCGTTTTGCATTCAATGAGCGTTATATTTAATTTAATATTTATTGTTTTATATAATGCTAGATTAAGTAGTACCATTGTAATATGTTTAAAAAATGACTGACTGCTGAGTTTCTTGCGGCGTTTCTTCCCAGCAGTGTGTCCGCTTGGGAAGCGCTGGTAGAATCTTGACGTGTAAAAGTGCCCGTACGGCCTACTTACTGAATAAATTTTAATGTCTTTTATCTTTTATCTTTATCATTATATTATTTATTTTAATTATGTTAAACGCTACAAAAACTGAAATGTACATTTTTAAATCCTTTAAAATAAGATGCATAAGATGGAATTTTCCCTCCTTTGGTTAAGGTTAATGAATTGAGGGGACTAATTACGATTACCACTGATGTTTTATCGGAAAACGTGATTTCTGTTCACGCCTTAGAAGTCACCCATTACATACATATATATACCTAAATAAGGTCACCTTTTTTGTTCCTGTTCCTCTAAATTTGTCCCCAAGTGTATATTGGACCCGCGTAAAGTCTAATTATGATAATACCGATAAAACATAAACAAGCAGTAAATGTTGTGCTTGATAAGCGAATAGGTTTTTAGGATTTCCCAGAACACTTCTGTTTCGAACACGTTTAAGGTTTGTTTCAATAGAACTTGCCAACAATGTAAACAAAACATTCAGACCGGTAGCACACCTCCGCCGCGAAACCGATGCAGCGTAACCGCTGACGTTCCGCCACCCTTTGTCCTTTTATATGACGGGCGAAACACTAGCGAAACTGCCTGTTCTACCGCGTTAATTTGACCATGCATCTATCTCTTTCTCGCGGAATATTAGCGATCTGCTCGCACCGCCGCTCACATCTCCGCGTCTATTCCGCCAGTGAACAAAACAGTGAACAGGCAGTTTCGCTAGTGTTTCGCCCGTCATATAAAAGGACAAAGGGTGGCGGAACGTCAGCGGTTCCGCTGCATCGGTTTCGCGGCGGAGGTGTGCTACCGGCATCAATGAGATATCCATATTCTAGCACTATTTTATTCTTTTAATGGTTTAGGATAATGATGTGGAAAGAATTGATTAAATAACACATGGATTTAGCAGTACTTGATGATGCAGAATGGAAATTAAAAGACCTTTTGAATTTTCTTTTGCAAGTTCTATTGAAACCAACCTTAGGTAATTCCGAACATAGCGTTCCTCTTCTTCCAATGAAGTCACTATGCGGACTAACGGAGTGTCAAAACAACCTATATTTAACTGAATCTGCGCCTTAATTTTAGGCGGTAAAATCCAAATCGTATTTGACCTGTTATGGTATTGTTTTTAAATCAGCCACCATTACTGTCACGTAAATAAGGTCTGTCAAAACGTTGACAATACGATAACAGCTCAAAGACGACATGGTTTTTACGTTGAATAGAGGCCCTGCGAGCCTAGTAGGTATGGTTGCGTTGATCGCGTGACAAATTGTGGATAAAACTTCCGTCACTGATCGACACCTACGTAAGTGCGTGACGCAACCATGCTAGGCCTGTGGGGCTAGACAAGTTGCCATCGTTCACGAACGCTAGCGTTATGGCCCCTCTACACGATGGCCCATCATGGGCCAACGCAAGGGACGCATTTACACCTTAGAGCGAGCAACATATTCATGCATCTCACTCTTACGCATCACTCCATCCCTAAGCTGGCCCATGATGGGCTATCGTGTAGAGCAGCCATTAGGCGATCACTTTGGTGATCACCTGTCCCTTGGCGCTGCCAAAATTAAATAGGCTTGACAAGCGTGTCAGTTGTAACGAGTGATATATCACGTGACTTACGTCATTCCCATACATTTTTCAATGACAACACATGTCGCCAGTGATCACCTAACGCTAGCGTTCGTGAACGATGGCAACTTGTCTAGCCCCACTGGGGTGTTATTCTCTCAAAAACAACGGACGGTCGGACAGACGAGCGAAATCGCAGCGGTGAGTTTAAGTAGTCCCTTCAGAGCGAACCAAACACATTTTAGCGCGAGCATTTTCAATTAAGCAGCCTTATACGTTCCATCGGTAGAAACCATGCTGCTAAATTGAAAATGCACGCGCTAAAAAATGTTTTGTTCGCACTGACCAGACTACTTAAACTTGCCGCTTGGATATTCACTCGTTCGTTCGTTCGATCGTCGTTATTGAATCACTACCCTGCTGTTCGTCTATAAGTCAATCATAATCATAAACCTGGGGCTCTATACTACTTAGTAAAACCATATTGCTTTGTTATCGTATTGGCGTTAGGCAAGCTCTTATTTAGCTCTTGATAGTAATGAATGAAGGCCGAGTAGGCCGAGAAAAAACAATAAATACAATAACATGTCAAAAGTAATATGGATTTACCGTGTAGCATATATTTTTTTTCATTCGTCTATATTGTTATTTTTACTTTATGGTAGTTTTTTCATTTGACAATAGAACTAAACTAATCACACTTACGATTTAAAAGCAATCCATACTAATCCATACTAATATTATGAATGCGAAAGTGTGTCTGTCTGTCTGTTTGTTACCTCTTCACGCTTAAACCACTGAACCGATTTAGGTGAAATTTGGTGCAAAGATAGTTTGAATCCTGGGAAAGGACATAGGATAGTTTTTTCCCGAAATTCATCCTCTAAGGCAGTGTAATGGGGAGTTAACATTTGTATGGAGCTACGATATAAACGAGTTCCACGCAGACGGAGTCGCGGGCACAAGCTAGTATGTGATAAAACAAAGTGGAATAGAGCGTTTTCGTTATTCTTATCGACAATGCAATATTATAAGTCTAAGAGCTCTGACAATTGAGGCAGACGTTAGTCATAGAATCTTCTCGTGACCCGTTAAGGCCCAGTTTCATCGATAGCCCGCAAGCGTTTCGTGGTACATTGCATCGCTGCAATAGCTTCAGGATCGATAATTTCATAACAACTCGTCAATGGATCGCTACAAGTAAACGGGCTATAGACCAATGGAACTGGAGGCTTTAAACCTATTAAGTGAGAAGTCAAAAAACGTTTTATTTTTGCGTTCCGTACATCATAACGAAAAATAGGAACTATTATAGGATCATATCGTTGTCCGTCTGTCTGTGCGTCAAGGCCCTGTTTTTTAGGAACGCATGTAGGTATCAAGTTTAAATGAATACTAAAAGCTTTTCTGGGATGTGTAAAAAAATACGGCCATTTATGCCTCGGTTTAATGCAGGATTAAACCAGTTGAAATGAGAGCTCTAAGAAGTATGCGTGGAGTTAGAATGATAGACAGAGTAAGAAATAGCGAGATCCGAGAACGATGTGGATTGAAAGAAGATATAGTGACTAAAATCGAAAAGGGTATGCTAAGATGGTTTGGTAATTTAGAAAGGATGGATGAAAAAAGAGTTACGAAAGAGATATGGCGAGTGAGAATGAGCGGGGATGTCGGTAGGGGACGTCCTAGACGGACGTACGGTGATCAGATTCGCGATGTACTGAGTAAGGGCCGTACGGAGTACGGACGTACGTGCATGAAGAGATTGATGAATGTAGAGGAAGCGATAATTGTGTGTTTAGATCGATGCACCTGGCGTTCCATAATCTCTGCCTACCCCATTCGGTGACAGGCGTGAAGGTATGTATGTATGTATGTCGGCTCGGTTTTTGCTCTGATACAACGCATACAGTACACTATCTTGAAATTTCATTCAGACAATACAATCCTATATCCAATTAATTAAATCTAATCAGCAACTCTTTGTTAACAGGAAATAAAGCATTAGGTAGCTGTATTCGTATGACTAATAACATTAAACGGCATCAGTCAATCTCAATGTCAACCTTAAGCTTTTATATCTAAGGCATAGAATTTTATGAAGTAAAGTTTTTTTAGGGCTATGATGTTTTTCCTGTAAGCAATGAATAGGCACGTAGTATCGGAGATACGATTGTACCTACCTATCTATATATTATATTGGTATATTAGTTTTTGTAGTTATTATATTACATACCTTGCTAGGTAACTAATAGTATGTTATTGCGGTCTTGTTTTTTGCCATCCTCATGCGTTGTCCTCAGTCCTCACCCAGTCTTTTCAAGGTTAGCTTGCCTTTATAATTTGTTTTCATAAATAACTACATAGTATAAAACAAAGTCGCTTCCCGCTGTCTGTCTGTCCCTATGTATGCTTCGATCTTTAAAACTAAGCAACGGATTTTAGTGCGTTTTTTTTTAATAGATAGAGTGATTCTAGAGGAAGGTTTTTATGTATAATAAATTCTGTTTTATGTATGGGTGGTACAGAACACTCACATAAACCGAAGCGAAGCGAGGGCGGGTCGCTAGTTTTTATGAAACAATTTATTTTTGTGCAATAGTGAATTCCGATTATCGATATTCATTCGGGAACTTTTAAATTTTCCGAGATAATAATGGTATAAGCTATCTCCATTTTAAATTTCATCTAAATCTGTCCAGCCATTGTAGTGTGAAGGAGTAACAAACTGACACACACTTTCGCATTTATAGTATTAGTGATTTGATTAAGTTCTTTCAAAAAAAAAGTAACCCTAAGCTATATTGCTACACCAAACTTTACATAAATCAGTCAAGGCATTGAAGAAATCAAACCAATTCAATTTCTCGTCACATTGTTTTTATAAGCCTATTTTATAAGCGGCTAAAAATTGCAAATCTGGCCGATTTCTTCATCTATATTTATTGGAGACTTTGTTTTAACTGTTTCTCTTGTTCACTGTATTCATTTAATTTTAATTTTGTATATAGTTTTTGCTACAAAGCAGAAAAACGCTGGAATTAGATCATTGAGTGTCAGCAAAGCAAATCTTTCCATGTAATTGAATGTGATAAAATCATAAAAGTATAAATGGTATGACAACCATTTTTTTTTATATCCTAACCATATTCATTTATTACTTACACTATAATTTAATAATAATTATGATAAATTTTTATGTAGTACTATGGTTAATAATCTTTCATTTATTCTCTTTTTCATTCCTGTCTGGAGCTTGTCATATTATGCTTTTTTTCTGGTCAGCACGCCTCTTGGCCAGTCTCCTCCAGTCTTCTCAATCCCTTTCTGTCTCTTGTTGTCCTAAGAGACTTACTATCTATATTTTGTATAATGTTGTTCTCATAGTCATCATTTTTAGTTTAATGGTTATTGCATTAATTTCACATTTGTAATGATTTTATTGTTGCTAGTTTTCATAACTATTATTTATTAAGTAGGTACTTGATTGGTTAACTTATAATCTAACTTACTTTAAAGTGTTATTTGGTTCTAGTGATTAAAAAACGACCTGCCGGAGTTTCTAGCGGCACTTATTCTCCACAATTATGGTCTTATCTGCAGCGCTAGTAGATTAACTCTATTATGTACATATAACCGACATGTAAAAGAGCCCTCATTTTAGTCAATTTACTGAATAAATATTTTGAATTTATTACTCACACTATTTAATCGATTTGTTTTACCATATCTCAACATTTCAGGAACAATAACCAGATTATTCTTAGCAGTAGAATAAAGTGTTAATTTAGGGTTGTTTCTTTCTCTGCAAGAAAAACACGAGGGTTGCACACACCCAATTTAAAGCCATTATTAAATATTGTAATTCCATCTGTCACTGAATAAAATGTTTGCCAGCAAAGTGATAAGTGGTTAAAACAAAATGTAAAAATCTTTTACGATTAAATTATTGATTGATTAAATTATTGTGTGCTTCCGTACTGCCCTCCTAAGAAAAAAGGATGCTTGTCTCCTTATTTCTTAAGATAGGGGGTTAAATTTTGCAATGAAAATCAAATGGCGCTTGCATTCTTTTTATTTAGAAGGGCAGTGTAGTTGTTTTCATCCCCGGAATGCCTGTGGATTTTATCATTTCAAATGTGTAGTATGAAAACCTGCAGCAAGGGGCTCTATACTACTCACTCATAAAACTATATCGTTTTAGACATGTGTATCATATTATTTTGAACTTGACCATCATTACTGTTGAGTAAATAAGAATTACCTATTGTAATGTTGGCAATAAAATAACATGTCAAAAGCAATATAGTTTAACAGAGTAGGTTAAAGCTGGGACACTGTTGCCACAGACGTCAGAGTGGTTAAAACCAGGTCTAATTACTTAAACCGTATCTCAGTAACCTTGCAGATACATGTTTTTTTAAGGCTACAAATAAAAACACATTAAGACTGTTTTTTTGTCAGCTAGTTTTCGTTTGTCTCTTAGCTTGTTTGTGCAAAATGTAGTTACAGAACTAACAACAAGTTTTTAGTTGTTGGTAATCCTGAAGCTCTGCCTATCCCACTTAGGGAATGAAGGCGTAAGTGTATGTATCTATATAGTTTTCGTAAAAAAATATTGTAATATTTAGCTGTGTATTGTTGAAAATATTACTTACCAAAAATGACTTTCCATGTCCCAGATATGGAAGTTAGCTATTTGTGTTCTACTTTCAAAATTAGGAATTCATTCTATTTTCGAACTAAGCCAATGATGATTGCTAACAATTAGTAATTCATTAAAAACATCACCTTTTCCAAATTGACATCTAAAAATTAAAATAGAACACAGTTCACGGAACCGTATTTGTTTATTTCTTTTATCAACGCGAGTCCGTAGAACGGAGTCTAACAAAAGATTGCGAAACAATTGAATGACTTACCATAATAAAACACAACATCACAATTTCACGCACAACACATTCTTTTGTTTACCTTAACCCACTAACACAAAACGTATGTTTTTTGATGAAAAACCAAAATGTTGTGCCAAATAAACCGCAAGGAGTGGTACTGCGTTCAGAAACTGTATAACCATAGATAGACTATTGTTTACATTTTGACATTACGATAATGACCTACATTCAAAATACAAAGCTCGTAATGACTATTGCTTAATGGTTTATCGATAATAAATCATATTATAATACATGGTTTAAACGGGGTATCCAATGAGCACGCGGTTAGAAATTATATAATGTTAATCATTACCCAGTATTTCACAATACGATGTTTCAGAACGCACGACCTTATCTAAAATAATGAGCATGAGCTGTCAGTCGGTTCGGTTCCATTCACCGTTTGTTCATGTTCAAATGCTCTCATTTTCATAATTTCTATATTAGTCATCAGTCCCACTCACCTCTTAAGTTCAAACACTTTTCAAGCGCATGTTAATTAGGCTTCATTGTAACCAATTTCAATTCATTTCGCTCGCATTATTTGAGCAGAAAATGGGTATTATCGATCACTTTTATTTAAGAACATGATGAATTAAATTCACGAGCTACATTTCGTTCTATTTCCTTTCTATGTCTATTTTTATGTTATTCCGTTTCCCAGTAAATAAATCAGTTGAAAAGATAAGTAACGAACAACTCCGATTTAATATCCCGCAGTTATCGGAATTTGATGAAAGCGACGACCTTCCACCACTCGCGTAAACAAATCTCTGAGCCTGAGGAAATTTTCTTCATGCAATATCCGGTGTAGCTTACAATTGGTTCGTTTACGCGGTAATGGTTGTGTAAGCCAATAAGAGAGCCCCACGATATGACGGGCCAATCCCAAGTGGTCGATGTTAACAGCGATCCTAATTGGACCAATCTGATATCCGGTGCCAGACGCAGTGACATCCTGCGCGAAAGCCCGGGAAAGAGCTGAATTGTCTGAAGGCTGGTTGACACCTGCGCAGCATCAGCCGCTCTAAGATCACATCTCGTGAAAGTAATGATTATTTTGGTCCACGGGCGTTTAGTTCCGCATATTCCCGCCGTAGCGCTGCGCTCCGGGAGTGGGATGGCGATGTGTGTACTTGTTATACCGAGGGGAAAGAACGTAATATTAGTGGCGAAAATTGAAAATATTCCGCAATATATTTAATTAAATAGTTTTTTACATAGTGTCTGTGTTACATAGTGAACTAAAAATGTGCTTGCCGCGTTCGCAACGGCTCCTGAACCTTATTTCATAGACGTTGCCTGATCGTCCATTAACTGTGTGATCGTTGGTTTTTCTAAGGATTACTGGACGAGTTTTGTAGTTGTGAAATTTATGCGAATTTAATAGTAAGTGCTTCTGTAGTGGTTTACATGTTAGAATCAATGTTCCGTCAGTTTTTGCATACGGCGTAGTGTTAGTGGGATTTAATGATGTATTCGGACATCGCAAACTTATCGACCGAGAGATGTGAATCTTGTGAACTGGCCATATTGCAATACCGTGTGAAGGCTTCGGCCCTGGAGTCGGGACCGCCTCGTTGATAGGATAATCGGACTAATTCTGCGACGCAGCCGAGGGGCGAACCGCGAACTGTGCGGGCGAGTGCCGCTACGTACAACTCCTTTTGTTATGAATAATATACATCGCATCGACGATAACACCCGGATATCGCTGTGTAACGCACAAAATGCTCAGTATCCTTCAAAATTGGATAGCTTCCCCCGCCGCGAGCGGCCCGAGCACGACATTATCAATCTGAAAACAATATTCATTCACTAATGGCGCTTGGACGAGTGCTCTTAATATTGGCCGTCTTCGCAATCGCCTTTGGCGATCACCAACATGAAATCAAAGCAGAAAATAAAACGAAGAAAACCCTGGCGAAGGAAAATGGACCAAAGTCGAGGTCAGCTAACCCCGGCAGGGAGAAAGGGGCCATGCAGCACCTAACAACTCTCATGAACCGGACTGCTGATCGGAGACACGGCCGGAAAAAAGCGAAGGAGAACTTCAACGAGTTGTTAAAGTTGACACATCTTCATAACCAGAATCAGAATGACAATGATATGATGAACGACAACGAAGGTTCTATTAATTTGAACGAGAAGCCGCTTTCAGGGAATGAAAGCCATACTTTAACAGAGAAGATGAAAGCGTTGCGGCGTGAAGGTCCGACGTATGAGGCTGTCAACAAGCATAACCACGTTCCACAAGTGAGTGGAGTATTCTGTGACTTTGAGAACGTGAACAATGCTTCTTATAGTGACATGTGTTTGTGGCAATGGAACGCAACGACGTCGAGGCATGGCCTGGGGTTCCAGGTAGCAACTGCCGCTGATTTGGCCATTATGAATGATACCACAAGCAGGCTGAAGTTCTCGGGTCCCTCAAACGACGCAGACGGATCCGCCGAAGGTAAGCACTTAGCGTAATAGACGGAACACTTACTCTTAAACGACTAGGATACTCGTTATTTCAAACTGTATATCTTATACCCTAAGTGGTTTTTTCCCTTGTCTATTGAATAATTGGCCAAATGTAAACAAAAGTCTTTCCGTGTACCCTGGGGGAGTGTGGGCAACGTGAAACGTAAATACCTTATCAATATTCACCATCAACCTTTAAATGTCAGAGGTCAGTTTTGGGTTTTAAGTAATTGAATTTTGCGAGTATCTTTCGCAATACAATTGTGTCTTAAATGTACTGACAATTAAATAAAAATACAAGGAATACACATTACAATTTTATGAAATAATAAGAACAGAGGGGCTGTTGCCTAACGCACTCGCGATCGCAGTCGTGTTCATTTTGAAAATCGAAGGCTTGTCTGCATTCAAAATGAAAACAATAGTTCCGCTTTGAAGTCGATTGCGATTGCGAGTGCGTTACTCAATAGGCCAGCAGGATACAGCAAACGAGATGAAGTATATTGGACAAAAGGCGTAATCAAATTTGCAATAAGTGCGTTGGTTGGTAATACGTGTAGCGCAGCGTAGCGACGTGATATGTCTACATATCAGGGATTGTAACCGGTTACAAATAAACCGGTATTTATTTAGGTTAAACCGGTTAATTATTTGGGTTACGTTCCAACGAATTGGTTACGCTCACAGGGAGCGAAATGTATTTACCGGTTATAACCGGTTAGAGAGTGCTTCCGTCATTCACCCTTGTCTCGGCTCACATGGAAGGAGCGCTCTCTAACCGGTAAATGCATTTCGCTCCCTGTAAGCGTAACCTTTATTATGGGTTAGGCTCTAATAGTGTGGCTTTAACCGCTACGGAAAATAAACCGGTTTTCAATCCCTGCTACATATCACTTCGCTACTTAGTATAAAACCAAGTCGCTTCCCGCTGTCTGTCTGTCCCTATGTATGCTTAGATCTTCAAGAGGAAAGTTTTTATCTATAATAAATTCGGTTTCATGTACGGGTGTTACAGAAAACTCACATACACCGAAGCGAAGCGAGGGCGGGTCGTACGTCGTAGCGGGTAGTACTAGATAAAATGAGAATTGGAAAAAGGCGTATTAGGCAAAACGTGCATCGGCAAAAATGCATAATCTAATTTGACAATATGCATATTGAACATAATAATACATATTGGATAGTATGCGTTGAGACAAAAAAACACACACATTCAACTACCTATTTTGGGAACTGCCATAAGGATTTAAAAAAAATGTTGAGGCAGGAGTGCAAACCCCGCGTAAAGGAATTTAATTCGTGCGGATATTGCGGATATAGAATTTCCGTAGCGTAACCGTTGAGCGACTTTTAAAAGAAAAAACAAATACGGCTTTGCTCTGCAAAAAAATGCCTTTGTACCATCATTATAGTTAGCTGAAACAAATCTCTTTTTTATGGCATGGAGTTGGGAAACCAGCCCACAGGGCACCTGATATAGTGAGTGGGATCTGTGACCCATAGACATTTTAGCTATCAAGACTACAATCTTAAGACATATCCTAAGACCGCAATACCACCCAACCCCGAGGACTACGATAGAATGCTTCTATGCTAGTAAGGGCCTGTTTAAAATCGACAAGTAAATTTATCCGCCATTTAAAGTTGTAAGAAAGAGAAAGGGCTAAATTTATCTATCAAAATATGCTTTACTTGTCGATGGTGAAACAGGCGGTAAGGGTAGGTACTGGGCAGGGATTCTCTCAACAACAACGGTCGGACGGACGGATTAGTGAATGTCCAAGCGGCGAGTTTAAGTAGTCCCGTCAGTGCGAACAAAACATATTTTAGCCCGTTAATTTTAAATTTAGCAGCATGGTTTCTGCCGATGGATCGAACGTATAAGGCTGCTTAATTGAAAATGCACGCGTTAAAATGTGTTTTGTTCGCTCTGACGGGACTACTTAAACTTATCGCCGCTGCGATTTCACTCATCCGTCCACCCGTCCGTTTTTTTGAGAAAATAACACCCCTGTTCGCCCTTTTTTCCATCACCGTACCTATAAGACCGCACTGTTGTTTACCATGTCATTTTTAATTGTACTGTTTCTATGTAATGTATTTGTTCGTATAGTCACCAGCAATAATATTACTATCCAACATTGGACGAGTACATGCCTAAGAGTGTGTCAGATATTTTTGCGCCCATTGTTGGACAGTATATTATTGCTGGTGACTGTAAAATAAAGTGTAGTGTATTGTGTAGGTATAGCTGGCTAAAAGAGTTTGACTGAAAAGTGTTTCAGTTCTCCAACTACGTATTAGGCTAACTTGTTTTTTTACGATTCGAATAAGAGACTTATTTTGTTATTTTGTAATTTTTTAGGGTTCCGTACAAAAAAACCGGGGGGGGGGGGGGGGTTCCGAAACCGTTACGAGAAACAAAGAACTATCTCAACAAGCCACATTAATGAACTAATTTATAATTTACTCAGGAACTATTTAAATCTTCTTATTCGTGATAGTTTTTCTTTTAAATTCGTTATATTTTTTAGTTTTGGTTGTAGGGGGAGGGGAAGGGGGAAGGGATGGACACTTGACTCTAAAGCTTAATATTTCATAAATGGATCTCTTAATCGAAAAATTGTTTTCACAAACCAGCAATATTTTTGAACGACCTATCTAAGGAGACCCTACACTATGGGGTAGACGAGAAAAAAAAATATGGTACGGAACCCTTCGTGCACGAGTCCGTCTCGCACTTGGCCGGTGGTTTTCTTTAATTAGTAGTAGTAGGTAGTAATGTTTGTTAATGTAAATATTTTTTTAAACATCGTCAAACAAAATAAAATAGGGTAAATCGTCAGTAACTGGCCACCCCCCGGTAACTGGCCACTTTGCAAGAAAATGACTTAAGAAAGATATTTGCTCACATTTTTGGGATTAAACTAGAATACCTAAATCTTGAGTTATTACCCGGAGTACTGTCCAAGTATCTTTACTAACAGCGTCAGTAAGAAATTTGGTGGCTATTAGTAACAACAATTTTATTGTAATACTACAATACAATCGTATCTACAATTCAAAGTTAAAAACTAAACTTATTTTAATTAAAATAAAACTAAGCTACTGAAAAATTCAAGATTAAAATAAAAATCACCACTACAAAAAGAATACCAATAATTAGTAACTGAATGACACTTTCTAAAGTGGCCAGTTACCTACTACCTACTTACTTCATACAAAAACAACCACTCTGTCACATTTTCCGGGGGACAAATTTCAATGTAGAAAAAAGATAAAGATAAAGATAAAGAGAGATTTATTCGCAACAATACAAAACAACATTAGGTACATATATGTAGATACAAAAAATAAGACAGAGACACAGTTACGAAACAGTCCCAACTCAGCATTCGCTAGCCGTAAAGCCAGCACTGGTCTTCCGTTGGAACCGCTTGGGGAAGAGACGGAAAGTGACACACTTAACATAAAATGAAAAACATCAAGGATCAAAATTTAAATCATTTGTTCGAGATAACCCTGTAATACTTTTATAACTAAACTGCTGAACCGATGTTAATAAAATTAGGTAAGAAGATAGCTCTGACCCCGGGCAAAGCCAAGTTAGACATAGGGCCCTGGTTATACCAGAACAAAAAATAGTTTCCAAGGGAACAGCGATAAACGACTAACGATAATTCGACGGATGAAGTCGCGGGCAACAGCTGGGAGCCTAATATGGCTGAGTTTATCGCGTGACAAAATGTGGATAAAACATCCGTTACTTTTTGACACGTAGCGTATGTACCTACGTACGAGAGTGACCGATGCTTTATTCCACTATACTTAGTCCGACAAAAAAATCTTGAAATTAAAAAGTGGCAACACTGTACAGTCGAAGACATAAATTGATGAACAGATCCATATTTTCAAAACACCTGCACAATGTAAAGTTCCATATGTCGCTGAACCAATGGTTGATCAAATCTATGTGAACATTGCAGAATGTCAAATGTTAGTAAACAATATTTTATCAAAAGTTGCTGGACTTTATAAATATACATACCTAATTAGATTATCATTGATGGCAACGAAAGTCCATTAACACATACTTACAAAACACATGCACACTATTTATTTAGCATTTTTAAAAAAGGTAAAATAATATTAAGTATAAATATCAAAGTGTTGAAATAACCTCCAGTTAATTTTAAACTTCTTCGTGGAATTTTAGCGTACAGTGACTTTTGGACTTTTGGCGTTAATTAAGTTATGGTAGCGTTCAGGGACTTTTGAACTGTCATGACGAACAAGGAGTTTTGAACATACCTTTGTATATTAACATATGGAGAGTTCTCGTGTACAGTTCATTTCGTAGCTTTATTTTGTTTAGCGACTTATGTCTTTGACTGTACAGTCGTATTTGAAAGGGATGACACTACAGCGTTGCCACTTTTTAATTTCGAGACTTTTTTGCCGGACTATATAGGCCCGCTGTTCGATATACGCGATTTATTTTTGTCATCCCTAGATGCGACATCAATGGAGACTGAAATAGACTTTATAGGCCACTTCCTGCGGCAAATCACGATACATCAACGGCGTCAGATCATCACAACATTAGATTATTTAATGTAGATATTGCGTATATGTAGCTACTGCCGGTTGGATAATAAAATAACTAAATGAAATGCAAGCTATTAAAACCCCACTGCATTTTTCATATTGATATTAAACCCGTTTATTAATTCTATTATATTCGTTTATATTTGAGCTGGTCACATTAAGAACTTTCAAATGATACCTAAGATGATGACCTGAGATGTATGTATGTAAACTCATTATTGCACAAAAATAGAAATATTACAACATTTTTATTAAAGTAATGTACAAAGGCGAACTTATCCCTAAATTGGATCTCTTCCAGCTAGCTGAAGTAAATGAGTAACGACAATGCATGGCGTTGGACAAATACAAGTTAGCATCAAAAGTAGCAAAAAGAGATGATGATACTTATTATAAATAAAACAAAAAAATAAACAAATAAACAAATATAAACTTACATATATATAACTACACGTAAATAATAATAATAGATACATACATACATTAAATCACGCCTGTTTCCCAGAGGGGTAGGCAGAGACCACTTCTTTCCACTTGCTAATAATCATAGTATACGAGTATTGTAATAATACCTATAAGAAGACTTTTTTTGTTGACATAAACAATTAACATTTTGCCATTGTTATTATTTCAATTTTAACAGATAAGGACCGTCTCATGCATAATAGTTAAGCGATTCAAAATATCAAGTTTGATAACAAATATTCTCATGCCAGTTTTTACCACACTTGCTCGTAAATACTGTCATTACATTACAAAGTGTACAAAATGGGCCGTAATGCCATTTCAATATTCACGATTCCGATCTTATTACGCCATATCGTGCATTATGGTTTTTATGTTATAGCGTAATGTTTATGACCTTCAACAACAATCGAGGGTTGCGTGGTCAAACCCGATAATCGTAATAATTATTTATTCAAATTTAAATTATCTTGATGTATTCATTATAATGTTCTTTTCGACACAACAAGTTATAGCGACTTATCGGGTTTGACCACGCCACCCTCGAACTGCAAATAACAACATAGCAAACACAAACTGCCTTACCCCTATCTATAATGTCCGTCCGTCCGTCTGTCCGTCCGCAGCCTATCTAGCTCAGAGACTCGCTACTAGGAAGCTGTAATTTGGCATGAATATACATATTATTCACGCCAACAAAGTGGTAAAATAAAATCTTGGAACAAATATCTTTTAGGGAGGTACCCTTACGCGTTACGTGGGGATGTACTTTTTTCTCGTCTACCCCATAGTGTAGTGTCGTCGGACAGATTTTTCAAAAATATAGCGGGCTTGTGAAAACATACTTTTGTTGTATTCAATTATAGATAATTATGTTTTATACTCATATCATAACTATTATACGTATAAGTATTATGTGACGTTTGTATTAATTGTAGTTAATATTAGAGAATAATCAGGTTTTTAGTTTCTGTTTCTGTCTTCCGTTTCTGTGCACCTAGTATGTAAATTTCTGATTGGTTATTTGGTCGACTGATAGAGAATGCCATTAGGCATTACTTCCGCCAATTGACAAGATTTCATATTTTCAAGACTTTAATTTTATTCGTTTTATAGATACTGTTTGGAAGGAGGAACACACTAATAGTTTTAAAAATTTCTCTAGAATTAATAATTATTTTATTATTAAATTATTAAGATGTACTTATTCTAAAAGGGCGTAACTTCATTTCTACGACACAATGGACATATTACGTTCGTCCAATCTGTATATAAAAAAGTATCATGTCAACCGATAATTCTCTAACGCCCACTTGCGCGGACCAGAGTTAGCCCTTAACCCAGAGTTAAGCGTCTACTTTTGTACGTGGTTTGCCGCCTAACCTCGGGTTAAGACGCTAACTCTGGTCCACGCAAGTGGGCCTAAGGGCCACTTGCACGAAAAGTTTAACCCTGGGTTAAGACTAACTCGAGTTAAAATGAAAGTTTTCGTATGAATCTGACGTCTACTAACTCGAGTTAGGCGGACTTGCGCGGACCAGAGTTAGCCCTTAACCCAGAGTTAAGCGTCTACTTTTGTACGTGGTTTGCCGCCTAACCTCGGGTTAAGACGCTAACTCTGGTCCACGCAAGTGGGCCTAAGTGCCTTAACCCAGGGTTAAATTCTGCGTGCAAGTGGCCCTAAGTATCTATCCATCTGTCAATAGTGTCAATGTCAAATTTGAAGTATGACAGCTTTTTTTCTCGTGAAAAAGGCAATGGTATTATATCTATTCAGGCATAGTATTGGTAAAACTCGATATTTTTATCAACTTACTTGTAATTTTGTAAATAAAGAAAAATAAATCTAAATAAATATTTTGCCGTATTCAGGAGGTAAAACCCTTTCGATTGGTATAGTAATTTGCAGGTGTCACCAAAATGAAATGTTGTCAATTGTACTTATTTATGTGCAATAAAGAGTAAAATCATCATCGTTCTCCTACCCTTATCCCAACTTATTTGGGGTCGGCGCAGCATGTTTTTTTCTTCCATACTCCTCTAAGTATTAGTCGTCATCTCGTTAGTCACTCCCTTTCTAGCCATATCATCTTTCACGCAGTCCATCCATCGTTTCTTTGTTCTTCCCCTACTCTTATATATCTTATATATCCTACGTATCCACACCCGAACCCGTGAACAATACTTAAAAAAAATTTTTTTTTTGTAAATATTTGAAAAGGGGCCTAAAGCCGGTCAAAAATGAAAGTAATTTGAGTAATTGGGGTGTTATGCACGTGGGCTTAAAACTGCACATTTCAAAACAATTTTTTGAATATTTTTCCGTGATGTACCATTTGATTCATAGCTAAAAAAAAATCATATGCTCCCAATTTTATGGACCAAAAAATCTAAAAAATCCTGATTTAATGATAATTACTTATATTTTATGTGGAAAAAAAAAGTTTAAATGGGCATAGAGAATGAAGTTGAAAATGAGTAGGTATTTTCTTTTGCGTTTTCCAACCATTTTATCTGAAATATGGAACTCCCAGCGGGCGAGTCCGGGTCGCACTTGACCAGTTTTTTTAATGTAGGTATAGGTTAGGTCCCACTGATCCCAGTGAGTGGTTTTCGCGGCGCTGGCTAAGGCGGGTCTAACGACACCTCGTTTATCAAAATTGGGCCATCCGGCTTTCAGTGAACAAAGAATCATATAGTCATACATACCTACATAGGTACCATATAGTCATACATACCTACATAAGTTATATATTTTTTTATGTGCATATCATTTTCGTTTTTTGTACTTTTCGCGAAGAAGGACGTCTTGTTTATAAACTGTTCTCGTACAGTCAAGGAAATTGATTCCTTGACCATTTTGGACTATGTCAAAGTGACGTAATCAATCAAAACGTAAGAGACTTCTTATGATTTTATTTAGTGTCACTTTGACTTAGTCTAAAGTGGTCAAAGGAAGGGTTTATAAACATGACGTCCTTCTTCGCAAAAACTACAAAAAACGAAAATGATTTGCTCATAAAAAATATGTGAAAAAACCCGACGGCAATAAAATATATCAATGAAAATCCAAAATCAAGCTCTAAGGGTCAATTTTTGAAGAGTGTGTTTTTTCGACATTTGTATGGCATTTTTTTTATTTTATTTAATTTGGTTCTTAGCGACGTCATCAGGTGGGGTTCTTAACAAGAAAAAATATGGTGTATGAGGCACTACTCTGCTTGTAATAGTTAGCTAGATATTGACACAAAAAAAAATGGTGGCATACAAATGTCGATAACGCCATACAAATGTCGATATTGTGCCATAAAAATGTCGAAAAGTCTTATTTACTTGCATTAATACCTTTTAAAACAAACTTACTGATTATTATATCGAATTTAGGAATAAATAAAAAAGAAAGATTATGTTAATGTTTATTTAAAAAAAGTACAAATGTTAAAAAATAAAAAAAAAAATAAAAAAAAACACATCTTATAAAACCCAAACATGTTAGGGTCAATTTTCAAACAAGCGTTTTTTGCGGTCCCAGAGCTATAATACCAAGTATATTTAAAATTGAGTATAGTTAACATATATATTTGCATTTTGTGCATTTTAATTTACTTGAAAATATACATTATAGTTTACTAAATATTAATGGATTCCGAAAGAATCGAATTTGAAATCCTAAAAACAGCAAAATTTACCGCTTTTCGCGTGTCCCACTTCCGGTTTTGCTTAAATAAAAATTCGACAAACGTCAGTGTAACCTTCAAAACAAACTCCTCAGCCGCGTATGTCTGTCAGTCTGGGATAAACTCGAAAAGTACTTGACCGATTTTGATGCGGTTTTCATTAACCTTTAGCTTGATACTTGGGGGTGGATTAAGTATATCATTTATATGTATAGTCTCTCTCCGTGTGCCGTAATTCACGGGAAACACGGACTGGGTCACTAGATACTTAATACTTAAATATGAAAACCTTCGCTTATAAGTACTTTATTTTTATACGACAGCTCACAAAAAAATTACAATTATGAAACTTAACAAAAAAGTTGATATTATTGGACATGAAATTGATATATTTCGATTTTATTTCGATTTTTATTTTAACTGACATTTGTATGCCACATTCGACATTTGTATGGACAAAATAACCGTACAAATGTCGCCATACAAATGTCGACAAAAATGTTTTTCACCGATCTTTCTTACACTACTTACTCGATTCACTTATTTACTAATACGAAATTCTTACTTACCCATATTGCTAACAATTGTTATGAAACTCACATTTTTATTTCATTCGTACGTCAATAAATACACGCCCATACAAATGTCGTGATAACCGTACCAAAATACTTCTTTAAAAGACTTACCCTGTTTCCTCCGTCAAAAACACTGGCTCTGCGTCCACTCTCGTTGGCGGTCGAAGCCCAACTAACGTGCTTTGGTATCCTAACGTAAATATGAAGGTAGGCCATTAGACCAAACCAGATTCAGGGGGTTCCCTTGAGTCATTACAAAAACGGTCGCACGCTTGACATCCACGAAAAGACTTTCCAGGTTTTAATTATTAATGTTTTTTTTTATTTTTATTATTATTTAATTTGCTAATAAAGGCTCTTTACAACGATATATGTTGTATATTAATACGTTGTCTACGTCCAAAGTTATGAATTTTTATTTAAGCAAAACCGGAAGTGGGACACGCGAAAAGCGGTAAATTTTGCTGTTTTTAGGATTTCAAATTCGATTCTTTCGGAATCCATTAATATTTAGTAAACTGTAATGTATATTTTCAAGTAAATTAAAATGCACAAAATGCAAATATATATCTTAACTATACTCAATTTTAAATATACTTGGTATTATAGCTCTGGGACCGCAAAAAACGCTTGTTTGAAAATTGACCCTATAATTCTATAGAAAATTATACTTATGTAAGTATAAAAGGTGTTCCAGGCGGGGACAAGCTAACACGTGCTAATGTTAATTTTTGCCAAGAAATATGTTTTGTAATTAATTGAAGAAGAAAAAGCAATAATATTTATTTTATTCCCCCTCGTTATATTTCGCGGATGCCATATTGACATTTTATATAACCTTGTCACTTTGACAATTAAAATGATTCGAATGGCACCTCATTGTTATAGCGTTCCCAGAAATAGACATTTATACCTCCATCCATGTATACGCTCGAAAAAAAAAAAACACTTTTTCGGGCAGTCGTGTAATGAATCAAATAAACCCTAATCAACTTAAGAGTCAATGGGAGACTCCATAACTTAAAACTAACTTGCATGATTTTATCCAAGCTAAGTTGAATCTTCTAAAAGCTTGCGCTTTATCTTAAAGATGCGTTGGCATCGCCGATGTGTTCAAAATAACAAAGCTCCGCCATTTTGTTTTTCGTTTTGTGCTTTCGTTCAGAAATAGAACTTAGTTTAATTAGCTTTAACGGCGCAGTCTAAAGTACTTGACGATATGTTGTATTTCCTTAGTGCAATTATACGAGTGTATTTTTTATAATTTTGTGAGTTAATAAATATCAGGGTGGATAAAACATCCGTCACTTTTTGACACGTATATACAAGTACGAGAGTAACGGATGCTTTATCCACATTTTGTCACGCGATAAACGCAAACATACTTTTTTATATGGCCTAGACAAGACAAACGAGCACACAGGCCACCTGATGGTAAGTGGAAACTGTGACCCATAGACATTCGCATTCACAAGACTGCAATGCAATCCTAAGACTGCAAATGCGTTGCCAACCCTGAGGACTAAGATGGAATGCCTGTATGCTAGTCATTTCACTGGCTGTCTTATCCCCAAACCGGAAAACAACAATGCGAACACTGCTGTTTGGCGGTAGGTTCATGGTGATAGTGGTAGCGATCCGGACGGACCCTGCACAAGGTCCTACCACCATTACACTAGGCTCACAAGGGACATTATTATAATACACAAATTCCCATAGTCCCAAACTAAACTAGGCTTGTACTTACTATGGGTATTATACAACGGTAAACATAGTTATACATACAGAGAAAACATCCAAGACCCAGTAACATTTTGGGCCTTCGCGTGCGTCCTCAGAACACCCTACCAAAAGAGATGGGCAGAAACGTATGAACACTGGCCTAGACACCAATAACAATAAGCACTACCTAAAACATCGGATATCCTTTCTAATTCTACAACGATTTAGTTTCGCGGGAAACCTCAAATAACTGTGAGAAATATTTAAAAAATCTGGAACATCGGGACGCCTACATAGACGACGTTAGCATAATTAATTTGAAACACCGCTGTCTTTGCATGGCGATTTTGAAGTACCTGTCATACTTAGTAATCGTTTTCAACTTAGATTTGCTTACGTATCTGGTGACATATCGCTTGTCCTCATTGGTCATATAGACCAATTAATTCACCCTCCTGTTTCATCCCAATCTGCGTCGCTTTTGCCTAACGCACTTGCAATCTCAATTGGCTTCAAAGCGGAACAATATATAGATCTATTTATTTGGATAAGTATATATCTATGGTTTTTGTACGTGTGTTACTAAAACACATTAACTGTAGCGAAACGACGACGGGTCACTTGTTGTACGAATAAGTGTGGATCAATTGATAAATCTTCAATCCTTGCGCCCACGGTTCAAATGAAGCTCTGCCCTAGCGCATAATCTATCCTAGTTACAATAAAATGTCCTTTTAAAGCCAGGGATACACTACGGGGCAAATGTCCCACGACACGTGTCGCCAGCGACGTCGGGTGAAGTGTCGCGACGTTGCCAGACTTCGCTCGACTGGTCTGGCAACATCGCGCGACACGTGTCGCCAGTGACATCAGATGAAGTGGCGCGACGTTGCCGGACTTCGCTCGACATGTCTGGCAACATCGCGTGACAAGTGTAGTAGTAGTAGACATAAGTCGCGCGATGTCGCCAGATATGTCAGGCGAAGTTTGGCAAAGTAGCACGATTTCGCCTGACGTCGCTGCGGATATAAGTCGCGCGATGTCGCCAGATATGTCACGCGAAATCGGCCGGCTTCGCTTGACATGTCGCCGACACATGTCGTGGGACATTTGTCCCCTAGTGTATCCTTGGCTTAAAGGTTAAATAACGACTCACATACTGCCCTCATGAGAAGAAAGAGCGTATGTCTCACAAAAAAGCGTTTTAATTAGTAACCTTATTTTTAACATACAGAGTTAAATTTGCTTTGGCTATCAAATCCCGCATACGACCTTTTTATTTAGAAGGGCAGCATACCACACCAAACCTTCCATATTTTTCTAAGCCATACCCACGCGCGCAGAAATGTCAGAGTTGAAGTTAATAATCCTCGCCTCGGTTTCTAAGGATTCGTACATAAAATATATTTATGGGGATACATAAATTCTAAGAATAGTTGTCAATGGTAGGTTTCCCTTGTGGTGGGAATTATGTGCTACAAATATACTGTAAGTAGGCAGATAACGAGACTGACTAATTGCACACCGTGATATTTCTGGATGATGATAATGTTGATAGCAGTAAAACAACGCTGTTATTACTATACAGGGTGTCAGCTCAAAATTAAATAGGTCTCACCCAAGGCTACCAAAAACACTCACATATAATCAGCGATTTTTAGAACTTTCGGAGATATTGATCATTTTAGTCGGATTTTTTGTAATTTTTCCACATGTCCATGTTACAAAAACTCATCATGTTGATGTATTATTTCAATATTTTTTCAGTGGTTTCTTACAAGGATAGAATCTTTATGAGCTTAGAATGTTTTTAAAGCTTCTTGGCAGTTTTTCTATCATGTCAACTTTTTGTGTGAACACACAAAGTTTGTTTTTCCATACTAGATGAAAAACAAACATGGGGTTCACTTAGTATAGAGTAACTTTGTGTGATTAGATTTTGACCGCATTTTGCCCTTTTTTTTCCGATTTTGCAGCGTGTTTTTTTTACATACATACATAACGTCACGCCTGCATCCCAGAGTGGGGTAGGCAGAGCTACAGAATTACCAACAACTCTAACAACTTGTTGTTAATCCTATAACCACATTTTGCACAAACAGGCTAAGATGTTTACCAGTGTATACTAGTGACAGGTTGCGCCCATCGCCTAACAGTACCTACTACAAATCCCTTAGTCGCCTCTTACAACTTCCACAGGAAGACATGTGATTAAATGGTCTTTTTTTAATAAGGAAATTACTATTTTCGTCGAAAAGAAAGCGTTTTGAGGTCAGTATATCATAAAACTTTTTTGATTGTTAACACTAAAATTCTAAGCCCAATCTCAAGACCATCGGTAAAGCAGTTTCGTTAAAAACTATACAGACTCTTTAATTATAGTATCAATTAGTGGTTTTAGTTTAGTATGACAAATTCCGCATAACTTCTCGTAAACACTTCCACCGAAGGGTTTCGATTCGTCGAAAGCTGCTACAAGAATTCTTTGGACCGGTTCCCCGTAATATAATTTGCAAGGTCACGTGTTTATACGGGTTCTTTTAAAGTAGGTTACACGCTGGGTGTTATTCTTAAACCACCCTCTGTCGACGTCAAAAGGTCGAGGGGTAAAGCGGGTAAGCTGAGAATGCATCCCCTGAAACGTGCTTTTTACGCCCTGACGACGGGACCACTTCAACTCGCCGGTTGATATTTGGTGCGTCGAGTTCAAAACCGAGATTTTTAAGAGAATCACGTAACATGAAGCAATATGGCGGTTTCCGCATAAGGTAAATGCAGCTATTAACGACCCTTCTAAGGCAATTTTAAAATTGATCATACTTGATATTGGTAGCCGTAAAAGTATTTTTATTATTTTTATATGGTAATATTGAATGTTGGGTTTATATTTACCACGTTAAATACTTCAAAATAAAGCATTTTCTTGTGAAAAATAATTAATAAAGTGGGCAAGTTGAATTTTTCTATTACCGACCCAAAGTAACGGCTGTGAAGCTATTAACGTTTTTTTTTGCAGCTATTACCGACTGTAAGAAAAAAATATAACTTTAAATGGTGAAAAACACTTTAATCTTCATAAAATTTAAACAACAATTGTTACAAATTTTAAAAAACAATACACGTTACAAGTGTATGTTTTATATGGTCATCTACTTACATAAATTATTATAACCATTAGAAATAATCAACATTAAAACAACACTTAAGGAACTTGAAAATTCTCTAACATTTATTTATACTATTGAGATCCTATTCATTCTACTGAAATCCAAAATAAAAATATTATTTACTGACTTATTACTTAAAATTACGAACACAAAAAAATTTTAATCTTTATCAAAAAAAAAAAATGTGTATACACGTTACAAGTGTATGCTTTATATGGTCACTGTATACCTCTAGTAATAAAGACGTGTCAGATATTTTTGCTACCAATGTTGGATTATATATTATTGCTGGTGACTGTAAACCAAAAAAAATATATTAAGTACTTAACATGAAATAAGTAGGTATATTATTTTGTGTAGAGTCGCTAATAGTTACTTTTTGTTGCTATTACCGACCCACATGGGTCGGTAATAGCAACAATTAGTAACTATTAGCGACCCACATGGGTCGGTAATAGAATATGTAGGTATAATAGTAAAATGTATTACCGACTTATAAAAAGTACATAATATTTATAATCGGTGGTTCCCTGACTGTAAAAGAGACCGCGATTGATTAAAGTAATACAACATTTAACTCCAAAAACAAAAGTTTAATTAAATTATGGTTAATTAATTATTGTCTCTAAAGCATATCGAGTTATGAACAATGTAGTCATTTTCAACAAATTTACAACGCAAAAACAAGAAATCTACACAAATTATTGTATATCGCTAATAGATTTATACAAAGGCTGATTGTTTATTATTATAATGGTTTATACAAATACTTGTAAAATTGTTAAATATCAACAGAAAATATATAAAAACTAAACTCTACGTGGCGGCCATTACCGACTCATGGGTCAGTAATAGCTGTAACTACTAAAATTGAAGAAGCTATCACCGCCCTATTTTCAATTTAAGTTTTATCATATAAACCGACGTTTTTTCAATAAAATGCATTACAAAATCGAGACTTTATTAGTAAATGAATACATTTCATACTACACGATAATTGTAGGTATCATTTACGTGCATTAAATGTCTAAGGCAGAAAAGTTGGGTACTTACCTGCAGGAACAAGAGCCAGTATGACAAGTCCTGCGTTCACGCCGGCCGCACAGAAACTGATGTATTTTATCTCCTTTTTGCAATGCCACGCACTCTAACGTCAGGTTATCCGATGCTCAACGAACAAACGCGTGTATTTTTTCTATTACCTGCGGCTCAAACAGTTGCAGAAACGTAAAAACTTGAAATTACACTAATGGGTCGGTAATATTCATATTCATATTCATATTTAGTAACAATGCGGTCGCTATGGTAACGCGCGCTCCCCTTACACCACGCAGCTTACCACTTACAGAGGGCCCAGACAAGATGCACAACGCTAGCTAGCGTTTCTCTTCGTTTAGTTTTTAAACCAATCGCGTCACTGGTAGATGACGTGATACGAAAAGTCACGTGATGTGCCAGTGACGCGATTGGTTTAAAAACTAAGCGAATAGAAACGATAGTTAGCGTAATGCATCTTGTCTGGACCCTCAGCTTACCGCTTGTCTGTGACACCTAAAAATCGAATTTCGCGCAGGTTTATATAACGTGGTGCGCATTATACCTGAATGTGTATGGCTTTTGAAGGGTCCCTTTCACGCCTCACAGAGGTGTGTTTCAGCAAAGAATAAAGTTGATAGTTAGTACGTTAATTTCGATTTTATATTTATTTATTTATTTATTAAAGACATACCGACAGCATACATATCATTTGGAATAAGTAGTTTGAAATATCGCCTTGTCTCATTGGAAATCCAAAACAAAAATGTTTATAAGAAGTGTCTTAAAAAAAAACATACTAATTTGTTGGCCCAATGTCCGTAGGGGACGTCCTAGACGGACCTACAGTGATGATTCGCGATGTTCTGAATAAGGGTCAAATCAAAAGCACCCGAAACCGCCGTACGTGCATGAAGAGATTGATGAATGTAGAGGAAGCGAAAATTGTGTGCTTAGATCGGTGCACCTGGCGTTCCATAATCTCTGCCTGCCTACCCCATTGGGAGACAGGCGTGAAGGTATGTATGTATGTATGTAATTTGTTGGCAAGTATTTTTTTGTCAGTCTCGAGTCATCGTACGGTATCGATATTAGATTCAGTAACCGCAGTCGCAGCGACTTTCACGTACATCGTCATGGAGATGATCTCGTCCACGTCAAAATTCTCCGAACCACGAATACACAGAGCTACGAGATGGGGTATCATCATCAAACGCCAGTTCTCTGCAACTCTCTGGTTGACTTAGCCGCAGCGAAAATCGTAAAAAAATCATTGAGCGAAATTTTTCACGACTTTATTTCATTATAATAGACAGACAATTCACTGAACCCCGCCAAATTTAAAAACAAATGACATTCTCGAGAATTAAAAAGTAATTATGTTCCTAGAGAGTTCCATTTTCAAATTCTGCTATTACTTTAATATTTTATTTATTGTAAGTGGCCAGTTCCAGAAACTTTCAGTATGCCCCACGTATATGGACTTCCGTTCTATATGAATACCAATTCATTAATTACTTATCTAAATCAGTTTTAACGTCGATATAATTGTTATACCTATCATTAATTATCTTCAGATTAAGGAAAATCTATTGTTTTCGTAAAAGTTCTCATCAAAGGTTAAGGTCATATATTATAGGACGCCCACAGCTTAGTGTTTTCTTTAACCTACTTTACTTCAACTGTTTACGAGTACTTTTACTGTCAAGTGTACGTAAGAACTATCATGACGTCAAAAATATGATTAAGATATCTAAAAAACATGGTTAAACGAAAGAAGAATAAATAGCATTTAGCAAATAAGTACTTTTATAATCGTCTACCTTTCCCATTTCATAATGTTTTATTTTATTGCAGGACACTTCCTGTTCCTTCCTGTGGATCCCACGATGGAGAACATGGTGATAAAGTCGCCGCCATTCCAGGGTCTATGGGAGTTCTGCAAGGTATTTAGCTCTGTCCCAAGTTGAACTTATTTCTTCAAGAACTGCTTTAGGTTTTGGGAAAACTTGTGGTATTTTGTGTAAACTAAGCTCAAAGCTTGTAAGACTTTCAAGAGACGAGCATAATCTTTACTTAAAGACCTCAACACTTCTGTGAATCCTGGGGACTAGACAAGATGCAAACGCTTCGTCGTATCGTTTTTCTGTTCTATCGTCTTGAAATGTAGGTAAGTATGGGATCACAAATTGATCACGTGGTTTATCTAAACGAATAGCTACGTCCTAGCCAACGTTCTTATTTTTGATTTTCTTAAATAGTTTGAAACGAACAGAAAAGTGAAGTGTTGTATGTGTCAATGGACGACAGTGATCACAAATATTTGCCCCCAACGCAATAAATATGATGAATGCATATACATAATCATGATAAATATAATCATTTGGTGATTTTGGTTTTCACCTGATATCCTAATAAAACAATCTTCCTTTTCTCCTGCACAGTTCGAGGCGAAGATGCATCAGAGCAAGATGCAAAACGCTAGTATCCGCCTAGTTTCGGAGTCCACGACGACGGGTGTTCAGTGGATCCTGCAGGAGGTTGCTGGAAACAACTTTGAAATGTAAGTTTGACTATAAGCTAATTAAATAAATATTTACCAGAGGGTCTCCTCTATGACGCCAAAGATAGACACAGATACAACACATACACTGAGGGACAATGTTAAAAATTTATCATAATACGTACTACCTATTGTAGTTAGTTGTATCATTATAGGTTATGGGCCCAGTCTCGTATTTTAGCTAAAGACTGATGTATTAAATAAGAGTTTGAGTCCATGTAAAGATTATAAATTTATGGAGATAATGGGTGTCACGAGCGTTAATTTGGGACCCATTTCAAGAAAAATATGCTTGAAGTCGTCAATGTCATTAGAGATGTCAAGTCATTAATAACTTTTAAGAAACTCAACCTTATTGTTAAATAATGTCAGATTGACTTTGGACCTAATGTGGGTACCAAATTAAATCTCTTGACTGTACTTTATTTTGATAAGGGGTGTATGTTAAAACTCTATCATAATACGTACTACAAATTATTATTATATGTCAGTTGTCTAAAGAAAACAGTCGTATATAGATACATAGATTCACGCTATACACTTTGCATCCGGTGTTAATTCATAAAACCATTCTCTTCCCTTTCAGTTGGCATCCGATGCGGCTGCTAATCGGCAAGGTGCACCAGGAGGTCAGCATCATGATAGAGATCACTCGGCCCGCGCATGTGTCGCTCGACGCGCCGCTGCCGCATATCGCCATCGACAACATCCGCATGGTGGACTGTCTGCCAGAGCCGCCCGTGTTCGACGGGCAGTGCTCGCCTGGCCAGCTCAAGTGTAATATCATGCAAGTAAGTACCAGGGTATCATTAGCTGTGAGGATGCATTAGGATATGATATAGATACCTATTAAACATAAAAATAGGTCTATTTAGGCCAATCCACTGAGGGTCCATTGTTTGATCAGATTCAGTAGTTAACTCAACTACTTAATTATTAAAATTCGAAAAAGAAATCGTAAATTTGACACATTTCCTTGAGGTTTTTAACTACTGATCAAACAACAGGCCTTAAGAGATAATAGTATCAAGTATATGAGCAGTTTACGTATCAGGATTACCAGGGTATTAAAAGCCAGAAGGAGGCTTTAAGATATGCTTCAGATATTGAATATTATACTTAAGCACAGGTAAAGCGGGTATTGCACGTGAGTAGCTGCTTACATACCACGGTACCATGTAATAGAAGGTGGTATGTTGACACAGATTTTTTTAAAGGAATTGGGAATTTTAAGATTAACTAAGTATTGGGATCCAAAGGCATCATTTTATTTGGTGAAACGTATTTATTTAATTCTAAAAATCTGCGAATGTCTTTCGACGTAAAGTTAGGGATGGTCTCATACGGTCATTTTCGCGTGGTGACATGGGTTCGATAGCTACCGTTACGACCTATCTCAATTTTACTCCCTATAAATGAGATATAAACGTCATGAACATTTCATCACACGTCTTTTTATCTATACCAATTATTGAAACTAGGACCGCTAATAATCGCGTCGGCAATAATATTGCGTGGTATTATTTCAAAAAGTTGTGCATTAAATAGATAGTTCAAAATAGCTAGTACAACTCGTGTTTTGTAACTTGTGGCTATGCGTGTTTATTTATGCTATTTCAATCAAATAATATAATTGTGAGTATCATTTCTAAGCACGGCAACGGGTGTACCACAAGGTACAATGTTAGATCCTTCTTTTTATCTGATTGGTATAACAGTGTCTTCAGAAAGACGTGTGACAAAAACAACTCGCAGACAAATTGTGTTAGTCTCCAAGACCGCATACATATGATCTATGAAAGGAAATAAGATTTTTACTAACCATTTCTTTGTTGTATTTGCAGAAAGAGTCGTGCATCAAGATTCAGCAAGTTTGCGACCTCGTTAAAGACTGTGATGACGGGAGTGATGAAACTCAAAACTGTGGTACGTGTAACTCTTTCTTTTAAACTTTTTATTATTTAGAGCTTAAGTTCGAGAAACTTCTCGAAATGGCTCATGGATAGCCTTACCTTATCAATATTGCTTATGATCGTATTATATGTCGCGCTGTCATGTTTTCTTGCTTAGCCTATATAGATTAAGAACGCCGAAATATAATAAGAAATAGCGATGGTTAACGATAATGTCTGACAATGTTGAATAAATTTCTTAATTTTACATGACTATGATGGTATGGTATTGTAATGGGCTCCTTTTTCCGCACTTACTCCGTATATGCCGGGGAATTGTGCGTAGGGTATGCCAGCTAGTAGTCTAGCCAGCCTAACTCCGACCAGAAGTGCAGGATCTTCCTTTCTTCCTTTTACACTATCATATAAATGAAGTTTTTTCTTCCGCAGACAAAATGCCATACGGTTCCTACTGCAACTTTGAGCATGATAACTGTGGATTTGAAGACATACCTCAGTAAGTATTAATCATATTCTTTCTCTTGTACAAGATCGATTACCCTGGGCCTCAATTCTACTGGGTAAAACCATATCACTTTTTACATGTTAGAATAGTGCCACTCCATGTCTTCCCGTGGATGTCGTACTGTCAGGCGATAGGCTTGCAACTTGCAACCTGTCATTAATACACTGGTTAACATCTTAGCCAATTTCAAAATGTGGTTGCGAAATTGTCGACAAGTTTTTAGAGTTGAAGGTAATTTTGTAGCTCTGCCTACCCCACTCTGGGAACGGCGAGAGTTTATGAATGTGTATATTTATTGTTTTAACTTGCCCGCCATTACTTACTATCTAGTAAACAAGAGGCTAACTCTCATAACGTTAAAAAATACGATAACCCGGCAAAAGCAATATGGTTTTAGAATAGAGCCTCAGTAGCCCCAGTATATGAGGCATGTGAAATTACAATTAATATGCACCACTAACATTTATCATGGACACAAAGTCTGCAATACGATTTAATATTGTCAAGATTCCAGAGTAACTTAAGCAGATGAGATACCACATAACCTCTTGTCTCTTCCAGGCCCATCCTCAAGTGGTCTCGTCACAGCGGTCCCACGCCCACAGACAAGACAGGGCCAAACTACGACCACACTTGCGGCCCGCCGGACCAGTACTCTTCCAAAGTGGCCCCTCCCCTCATCCCTGCACACATGAATCGTTCCCTCTCCAATTGCCTGGGGTATTACTTATTCGTCAACATGAATGTTACTGGGCCTAACAGAGAGAAGGCGGACTTTGCCTCTACTGCTGTCATGAGAACTGCAGTATTCAATCCTCCACCCCAAGTGCATGTCAATATTTCGTCTAACTACTACAACTGTTGTATGGTAAGTGACCTTTAGCTTAATATTCGTTGCTCTCCCTTTGTCCATGTCTATCCCTAGATTTTCTTTACCAAGTTTGTAGAAGATTACGACTGTAGTTTGATATATATAATTATATTTAATAGACTATCTATTGAAAATACCGAAGCTTATTATACATATATGTTATATCAATTCTTCCCGATGAATTTGGAGAAGTTAGCCATCTACCTATATCCCTGATCCAATTAGCATCAACACTGTTATCTAATTCTATGTTCCTTACAGGTGCGCTTCTACTACCAACAAAACGGACGCAACTACGGTTCCCTTAGCGTAAACTTAGTGCAGCTTACTGCGCGAGGTAACATTTCCACTTCGCTCTGGTTCTCTACTAAGGATAAAGGCGAGAACTGGTACCGCGCCGCTATCTTCCTACCCAACGTCACTAGGCGGTAAGTTAACCTTTTCACATGCATCATGACTAACATTAGTACTAATTTAGTGCAAAATCATACATCGTATTTTGTAAAAGTTTGTATTTGTCTTGCTTTTTAAATAAGCTTTTCGGCTTATTGGTAGTTACTAAATCTGACTGAGAAAGTGATGATCCGATCAATATTATAAAGTGATGGTCCGATGGTTGTGCCTTGTGGTACACCCAAGAGTTTATATTTTTTGTTAGCTTGCATTATAAAATTTGATTAACTCTGTATATTATGTATTGTTGTTTGTTCTATTGGTGCTAAGTTTAATTGGTACCTTGACCCGTATAAATAAGTTCTGTAACATTTTACCACTTAACATAGATTCAAAAGCTTTATTAAAATGCTGTAAAAAATATAAAAGTACTGACACAAGTAATTTTTTATTCAGGTATTATCTTGAGTTCAAGACTCGAATGGGCATGCGAATCTACTCTGATTCAGCCATAGACGATTTCTCTATGGCGCCGGAATGTTTTGGGCTAAACATAGACCCGGAGGAGCTGGGCGATTACAACTACTATGATCCTATTTTCATAGAGAAGACCACACCGCACCCAGCGTTTGAGGAGAAACCAAGTAATTATATTCATATTTTATTTAGTGAATGACGCGTTGGTTAATAGATATTTTTCCTAATAACAAAAACAATCGAAAAAAGTGGAATAGGTGACGGACTATTATTCAAACCCATTGTTTAAGAGTTTTAAGTACCTACTCGCACTTATAATAAGCAAGTAGTCTATAAATATGATTTTAGTACGTGAATATATATACGTTTAAAAAATACTCATGTCCATATGTGTCTTCTGCGGGCCTAATATGGCTGCGTCTATATCGCGTGTCAAATGTAGATAAAGCATCCGTCACTCTCGTCCTTATTTACCTTTGTCACGCGATAAACTGATGTACATAATACATATAAATAGTACAGTCAAGCCCAAAAAAAAACTTACTTATAGGTATCTATTTTAACATTTTAAAACGATGCAAAACCCGTTTTATGACACTTCAAAATATGCATCAACGTCTTCAACTCATTTACGCCACTTATTTAAGCTCTTAGTTTGATAATGGCAACCAACTAACCTTCATCGTTTCCTTAGTGTTCCGCTTCACGCCTTGCGGTGCCACAGGCCGCTTCGGGCCGACTCAAGCCATGTGCGACGCGGCTTACAACACCACGGGCGTCACGGTCACCGTTGACAAGGGGGTCCAAATGTGGCAGGTGCCGGAGGAGGGGCTCTACACGTGAGTACAAGTTCCAGGGTAGATATAGTACCCAGTGTGGTGCTTCGGGCCGCTTCTCTGCCTGGTAGCAAAAATGGTAGAATATTACTTAAGAACTCGAAAGTGTTGCGAGAAATTTCGCTTTTCTATCCATTAATATCGCTCATTGAACACAAAACGGACACATTCCAAAATAATTTGCTTTTCCATTAAAAATCGTATTTCAACAGCTTCTAATTTTAAAATACAACCCTAACTCATTTTCGATTATGTCCGTTTTGTATGCAATGAACGTATATGACTTTTCTCCCGTATCCCTCAGGATAATAGCTCTGGGGGCAAGCGGAGGCCTGGGCGCAGCATGGGCTGGTGTGGCCCACGGCGCCTCGGCGAGAGCCTTGTTCGAGCTGCACCGCGGGGAGCGCCTGTATATACTGCCGGGGCAACCGGGGCTCAGCGCCTGCAAGAAGGTCAGTTGTGTCTTCCCAAAGATTCCCTGAAGAGTAGACGGTTTTGATAACTAAGAATGCACGGAATATGTTGCCAAACAAGCACAACAGTTTATTTATTGGGATATCAAATATATTTATAGCTTAAGAGGTCTTAAAAAGTAGTTCTGGTTCGGATAAAGTCGGCTTAAACCGGTTGTGATTCGACTGATGGGTAAATCTTTCAGTGCAACCATTTTCTTAATACCGATCGGCAATCTTTGTGACAAATACACTGTCAGTTACGAGTGCAAGCGGGACAGCGATGGCCAACCGAACGGTATTAAGACGCTGGGAACACTGCACACAAATTGTCCTAGTCCCAAACAATCCTTTAGGCTTGTTCTAGACACTAGGCAACGTTAAACGTATAAAAAACCACACTTAAAAACCAATACTCGTGCTCATCACCCAAATATTTGGCACTACCTTCGTCTAGCACCAACTAAACTCTTGTCTGATGAGCAGAGGGCGGAATTGCTCATGGCAAAAATCAAACGTCAATAGAGTTAGAACGTAGAATTTTATCGACTATCGAATAAACTGAAATTATATTTACCTAGCGTATTTTTCCGCAACAACGATTCGTCCGGAAGTTTTTTCCATGAACAAGAACAACAAATATATTTAAAAAAAAAAACGGAAATGAGGATTATATTTTTTTTACCATGGAATGTTGCAACAAGCGGGAAATATTATCAAATCTAGATTAAATCTATTATCTTCCTTTACCTCTTTAAACTTAAGTGAATGTGTTTTACTCGTTATGTGAGTTTCAAGTTTTCGTTGTAAGTCAAGCATGGATACTTCTTTATCCATTTTTTTCCCTTTTTGGATTAACCATTTTTTACAAACGTGAATTAGTTGCAAAATAACTAGTGGCACATATGACAGTTAACTGCCATAAAATTTACTTTTAATCTAATCTAAGAGGTCAAATGGTCAACTACCTAGCTAATCAAAGAGGTTAATGTTAAAGTCAGAAATGTACTTAAAAGGTTACTGTAAAAGTCGATAAAATTTAACGTTCCAATTCTATTGACGTTTGATTTTTGCCCTGAGCAATTCCGCCCTCTGCTGATGACTGATGAACCAAGCCTGTGCGCAGACGCTGTCGGCGCAGGAGAGCCCGGAGTGCGGGCGCGCGCGGGACGAGGGCGCGCTGGTGTACACGAGCAAGACGCACGAGGTGCGCAACACGCAGGTCCAGGACGGCGGCGGCGGCGGCGGCGGCGCCACCTTCGTCTACCTGGTGAGCCATTCCAGCCAGGTATACGTGGAATGAAGTTGAGGTCCACGTCTCGGTAGGAGCTACCCGCTATGCGACTGGGCAATTTACCCTTCGGGCATCGAACTTACCACACGACTCGCTCGCTCGGCTCGCTTTAGGAGGGGGCTACGGGACCGCTATAGCGCCAAAACGTAGCCCCCCATTACCAAACGAACCTAACCTAAGGTTTGTTTCAATAGAACTTGCCAACAATGTAAACAAAATTTGTACCTACCTATTCGAAATGTCTTTAATTTCTATTCTACATCATCAAATACTGCTAAATCCATGTGTTATTTGGGTGGATCAACTTTTTGTTGCTGGGTCGTTCTCAAAAAAGTGGCACCGCCACCTGTCAATAGGTGTCTCTTAGAACTTTTTTTTCATAAAGCGTCATCCATATAATTTAGTTATCAATTCATATTAAAAGACACTTTTTGAATAGAGGCCAAATGGTTTGATATAAATTCTAATTATATTAATGACCATAAAATCAATTTGTAACTACGTTTTGTCGCTCACCTGCAGTGTCCCAACGCGAGGCACTCATGTTTCGAGTTGATTAAAACGTAAAAATCACAAACGTAACTTAGTGCGAATACTATTTTTTACTTACACATATACTCAAGATTTAAAACTGTAGTGTCGAATAAGAATACTATACTCATATTTCGAATTATTTGAAATTTATTCTTATCCACGACAGTTTTTGTCGTTCACCTGTCATGAGATAAACGCTACCTCTGTGGTTAAACTATCTCGTCTAACCTGCCTAACCCCGCATAATTCGAGACCTACAGTCCCCAGCTACCGCTGTTAGAAGTAACACGTCGTCAGTGTGAAGTTCTCAAAAATAATAAACAAAAAACTTACGCGAGCGGGAGTTTGTAATGGGTACGTAGTCGCTATTCTGTCTTCCATATTTTAATAATTGTGTGACTTATTGTATTGATATTAATTTATAGCACGTAAAACATGGTTTATTTTTATGTCAATAAATATGCAGTTCATTAACCAAGGTGCTTAACTTGTATTGATGATATAACTGTCATTTTGTCCATGACCTGTATGTCGTTCACCTGTCTAAAAAAAACAGGTGAACGACGTTTACGGCAGGCGAACGTCAATTATTTAATAACTTATACTGTACACCAAAAATGCTTGTGGCATAAATATTTTATACCCGACTACACGAAGCGGGGTTGTATACCGAGCGTATGTATGTAGGTAAATATGTATGTAACACCCTGTAGCCTATACGGTTCACCGGATTTCAACATATGAGATGCCGTTACGGTTGAAAGGTAAATAAGGTGTGTTATTTTATATAAATCTTTTAGATAAGGAAAAAAACGAATTAAACATATTCAAATTAAGCACTTGTTGTCAATTTAATGTCGTTTTTATTTAACAATTTACTTAACTGCACCCATTGTCGTTAACCTGCTAACAGTTTTACTTTATTTGTACGTATTTGTCGCCAACCTGCCCCTATTGTCGATAACCTGGTTACAAATAGTCATTCACCTGCTTACCGCATAGTTCAAATACCTGTATCTTCTAAAAAAATTAAATAAATCACTTCCCTCCACGTGATATCGATTACTCGATTTTATTTCTACCGATCTTAATTAAAAAAAACAGCAAAATCGGAAACTTTCTGAAAAATGTAAAATTAATTCATCGGTGCCACTTTTTTGAGAACGACCCTGCTGTTATTCTGTCCCGTAAGCCAGGAAACAACAATGATAGAGTTTCTTTGAAAAATGGTTATAATATACACTACTAATACGCTTGGAAGAACACCCATAAGAGAATGGGCTTGTAATTGCCGCTAAACCTGATGTTTGCTGCATTTGCGGGTGGTAGGACCTTGTGCAGGGTCCGTCCGGATCGCTACCACCATCTTATCCATTAACCTACCGCCAAACAGCAGTGTTCGCATTGTTGTGTTCCGGTTTGGGGATAAGAGAGCCGGTGAAATGACTAGCATAGAGGCATTCCATCTCAGTCCTCAGGGTTGGCAACGCATTTGCAGTCTTAAGATTGCATTGCAGTCTTGTGAATGCGAATGTCTATGGGTCACAGTTTCCACTTACCATCAGGTGGCCTGTGTGCTCGTTTGTCTACACTATGCCATAAAAAAAAAAAAAAAAAAAAAAAATTATATACTTTAAAATCGTGGTTGTAAAAAGTGACCCAGGACACGTCACCATAGCAACAAGGTACAAAAATAAGTTGATTAACCCATTTAATGATGCGGAAAGAATTGATCTTTCCGCATCATTATCCTAAACAATTAAAAGAATAAAATTGACCTAGAATATGGATATCTCATTGAATGTTTTGTTTACATTGGCAAGTTCTATTGAAACAAACCTTACCTAGTAACGTAAACAACGTGGTCATATTGCGACTCTGACTTTTTGAGATGTTGTCGCAAATCTAGTTTAGGCATAAAGTGATGTAGTCAGAGCGAGAGATTAGTCGCAAAGCGATTTGGTCTTATTTGCTCCTTAGCCCTAACAAGATGAGGACCTAAAACTGCTTCCCATACACTTCACGTCAGAGTGTACCCGTGCTTCACGGGAGGTATAGTCTTTATTATTTCTAGCGAACCGATCTTCTACACAAAGGCCATTGTTTGTGTACAATACTATTATCTTTCTTTGTGTCCGTAACCGCAAGCCGATTACATACAAAAAAGTTAGAACTACATTGAATGTCCATAGAATTATCAACCCTATCCTCTTAGTCAGTAGGTTTAAAATGTAAAATGTCAGGATGCAGATATGTCTTTATTATTTGAACCGGTCTTATTCCCTATACAATATTACCATCATCTGTCGCCAGGGTTGTACTTTACATTTTAAACCTACTGACTAAGAGGATAGGGTTGATAATAGGGTACTTGCCTGTGGTTATAATAAACAAAGATGCTTTGCATATAGCTAGTTTTAATAACGAGGATTATGATTATAGTTTTTATTTAATTTAATAAAGTCGTTATTTTATTATATACTTTATAATAAAATAAAGATTTTTAATCTATATTGAAACACCAATGAGATTGCGTGACGTCATCTTACTTAATATTTTTTTTTTATCATACTATCTGTGTCATCAACTCGAGACAGTGACAACTCTTATAATCTGTGCTTTAGACATATCCTATAATCTGTGGTGACAACTGTGACAATGACAAGATTCATTCTGTCTGCGTTTACTGTAAACAAAGATTTGAACTTGAGTCTACTGGCGAAAAAACTTACATTATCTCATACCTACTGGGTTAGCCGTTAGCAAATACATTGCAATAAACAAAGATAGCTACGGCGTCTTTGGTGAACACATTTACCAAAGCAGACAGTGTCAATTTGCCGAAAATCGACACAATAATGGTAGCAACTTTTTTCGCGGCGAATCCAGATTTTTGTTCCGCTGAATTCAGGAACGTGAAAACTGCCAGGTAATAATGGTTCGTAAGAGAGACAACCAATTGGGTGAGTATAGTTTTTTGAAGTGGTGTATTTTATATTTCATTTCGATAGGAATTATTATATAGATCTGAGAATAAAAATCCTTTTATTTTTATCTTCTGTAGTTTTCCCGAAATATTTTTCTAAAACACTGAGGGGACAGTTCATAACTTCCTATGCCTGTTTCCCTCTTACGCCTTGGTCTCTAATGAAAATAAAAGAAATGAGAAAAAGTAACCGTTGACAGTTCTCATTTGTCACACAATCCGTTACACTTACACCTGTAATGATTATTTTGATTTCGTTTGCAAGTTTATTTCGACTGTCCTATGTCTGGGTTATATGCACGATTATATTATTCTTGTTCTTCCATCGCTACAACAGTCGCTGAATCGTCCAAGAGGTTTGAACAAATCAATTTGTGTTTGTTTAGTCCAAAAAGAAAATCGTTATCAAAGTGCCGCAAATCGTCGAGATAAGAATCTATCGGTGTCCGAAATCGGTGCCAGGGTCTTGGAGAGAAGTAGAAAAGACAGAATCCAGGTGTAAGCAATAGTTGTCGTTAAAATACAGTCGAAACAAACTTGCAAACGAAATCAAAACAATCAAATACAGGTGTAATTGTTTGACAAACGAGATCTGTCAACGATTACTTTTTTTTCATTGGAGACCAAGGCGTAAGAGGGAAACAGGCATAGAAAGTTATGAACTGTAACCTCAGTGTTTTAAAAAATGATTTCGGAAAAACTATAAAAGATAAAAACAAAAGGATTTTTATTCTCAGATCTATATAATTATTTCTATCGAAATAAAATATAAAATACACCATTTCAAAAAACTATACTCACCCAATTACAACAAGTTGTATTTTAATAAAGCTAATTTAACCAAAAACACGTTGCTTACTTTAATCTTGATTTTATAATTTACAGTACTGCATTGAATGGATAGCATAGTAGGTAAACACAAATATAACCCCACTTTTTGAAGTTTTAAATTGTCCGTTGGGTTGAATGACATTTGACATAAGTGTAATATGACGTCATAACACAGATCATACAGAAAGATGTCGTTTTGGCTGTAAAGAGTTAAGGCAATTATTTATTTATTGTTTTATTATTGCTATCGGGTTAATATCCGTGCGAGTTTTTTTTTACTATTATAAAATGGATCACTAATTAAGTATAAGTACTTTTCACAAACTAGGCAAATACCCTATTCTATGGACATTCAATGTAGTTCTAACTTTTTTGTATGTAATTGGCTTGCGGTTATGGAGAAAATGAAAGATAATAGTATTGTATACAAACAATGACCTTTGTGTAGAAGATCGGCTCGCTAGAAATAATAAAGACTATAACCACTCTTGAGCGCCGCAAGAAACTCAGTATTTTTATATGTGGAAGTAACTGATACCTAGTCGTGGTCGTCTTCTACATAACATAAAATCTCTTCCAGGTTGATAAGGACGGCACACATTTGCCGCTCCTAGTTGCCGGTGGTGGTGGAGGAATTTCAGTGGGGACCTTTAGAGACGATGGGTCACAGCATGCGAGACCAGCAACTAACGCCACCGCGGAGTCAGGATACATGTACGGCCAGCCTGGCAAGACCTCTGGTGAGTTCTCCCTTGCTGGAAATTTGAATTAACATATTCATAGTCATAGTCATAGTCATTTATTCAAGGTAACAATATACATTGCATTTGAAATCAGATAATTATACAGTAAAATAATAATAATAATCATAAAATAAAATTAACAATCGCTACTTATCACTACATTACCTCAATATTTCAATAATACATTAAAATCAATTAAACTAAATAGTTACAATATCATGTCGAATTATCCAAAATTTTCGTTTAAATTAAATATATTCATCTATAAATTATCATTGTTATTCTGACAAAACTCCCCCACAGAGTAGAAACACTTCGTCAGCAAAAAAGCCCTCCGCCTATTTTTTAACAGGTTCAAGCTCGTAACTGACTTCAATTCAGAGGGTAACTTATTAAAGAGAACAATTGACTGATAACCCGCAGAGTGCTTGACAACCTTGAGTTTTGTATTTATTGTCTGTGGTAAGTCCATTCTCCTAGTTGCAAGGCGCTTTTTTCTTTCGCCTGGCGTTTCAATACAGTTAAGGTGTTTGACTAAATCACTAAGAACCACCAGTAAATATAAACTAGGGACCGTAAGGATCTCTAAATCAGAGAAATAAGTTTTACACGATGTAGTCCGAGGTATCCTTGCAATGGTCCTGATCGCCCTTTTTACATACATACATACATTAAATCACGCCTGTTTTCCAAAGGGGTAGGCAGAGATCACTTCTTTCCACTTGCTACGATCTTGACAAATTTCTTTCGCTTCTTCCACATTCATACATCGAACAAATTCAGAGACGTTTTATAAACAATTAATTCGTTCCTTTTTAAAACCATTAGATGTTTCGTCAAATGTTCACCAGCGTCACTAGTATTTAAGTAAGAAATTTTCATCCCTGATATATTTTCGATAATAATGTTCTCTGTCCTTATGAAAAGAGGTAGGTATATTCTTAGAAGGTCCTGAGAATTTGTTGTAACCTTTTAGCGCCCAAGGTCTACTGTTTCTGTATTTAACATTAGTGATGTGCGATACAAACTATCCAAATCGACGTTTTAGCTATTTATAGGGACTCCAAAGCAAAGTTCGTGGGAAACCGCTGGATGACAGCAGCGAGAAATCTTTGGGGAAGGCCTTTGTCTAGCAGTGGACGCTTTTCGGGTGATGACGATGATAGGAATTTCAATGGTTTTTGTGAAAATTGACAAGATTTCATATTTTCAAGACTTTAATTTTATTCGTTTTATAGATACTGTTTGGAAGGAGGAAGACACAATTTTTTTTAAATTTTCTCTAGCATGAATAATTATTTTATTATTAATTTATTAAGATGTACTTATTCTAAAAGGGCGTAATTTCATTTCTACGACACAATGGACATATTACGTTAGTCCAATCTGTATATAAAAAAGTATCATGTCAACCGATAATTCTCTAAGTATATAACAAGCTGTCAATAGTGTCAATGTCAAATTTGAAGTATGACAGCTTTTTTTCTCGTGAAAAAGGCAATGGTATTATATCTATTCAGGTATAGTATTGGTAAATCTCGATATTTTTGTTAACTTACTTGTAATTTTGTAAATAAAGAAAAATACTTAAATCTAAATAAATATTTGGCCGTGTTCACGAGGTAAAACCCTTTCGATTCGTATAGTAATTTGCAGGTGTCACCAAAATGAAATGTTGTCAATAGGCTATTTGACAGGTTTTTGAAAACCATCTCAGATTATTTGTTGGTGTTTATTGACTACTCCAAAAGTAATTTTAAATTCTTTTATGTATTTCGTCTAAAAAAAGGAAATAAAAATTCACTTTTAAAATATGCCGCCAAAACGCTTTCTTGGGCAAGATGGCGTCGCACAGGAATCAGTGACGTCAGTGGTCAATACACAAACAAACTGACATTGGCTAATCATAGCAAAGCCAGAAAAACAAACAAACGTCAACTGTCTTATAGAATATACAGACATCCTATAATCTGTGATATTTACCGACCCTTGACGTCATCATGGATTCGGTGCCGTTTTCGATAAAATGGCTACAGATAAAAAATTATCAAGTTTTATCGTGGTTTTTTGGATAAAAGATAGATTTTTTTTAAGTAAGAATACCTTAAATCGATTTTACAACTCATAATTTATATGAATATACATAATTATTACGTTTTTTTTTCACCTTGTCAAATAGCCTATTGTTCTGTTTCATTGGCTGAGTCGCCTAGCAAGCAGGGATTGTAACCGGTTACAAATAAACCGGTATTTATTTAGGTTAAACCGGTTAATTATTTGGGTTACGTTCCAACGAATTGGTTACGCTCACAGGGAGCGAAATGCATTTACCGGTTATAACCGGTTAGAGAGCGCTTCCGTCATTCACCCTTGTCTCGGCTCACACGGAAGGAGCGCTCTCTAACCGGTAAATGCATTTCGCTCCCTGTAAGCGTAACCTTTATTATGTGTTAGGCTCTAATAGTGTGGCTTTAAC